>DF240621.1:76896-109174 GCA_000507305.1 Breviolum minutum Mf 1.05b.01 | reverse complement strand
ATCCGTTTTGGTGACTGATCTCCCAGATCCCAGAGACATAGTATTTCCCTTCCACACAGGAAGGAAGGAACGGCCTTGAAAGAACTTCCCACAATTAATCCACTTGCAAATTGCAAATGATATTTGAATTAACAGATTCGATGATCAGCTGTCATAGTCATAAGCGGGGCCTATATAATATAGATTCAGATTCAGATCAACAACACCTCAACAATTCATTATGATTATTGATTCTATGTATTCTCCAACAATAATGATGAAAATAGCGTCATTGATATTCATTGATGACCTATCTGAACCGACCATCTCGAATCCAAAGCTCAGCAAAAAAAACACCGGTCACTCATTCCATCCCACGTGATTGCAATTGGAACAGGATGGCATTCTGCAACTCAGCTTGTGGTGGTAGATTGTCATCATCAGGGATGGCCTCAGCATGCAGCTTGGTTTCAGTGGAATTGTCGAGGTGGGAGTCGGAGTTGGAGGCACCTATTTCATCGTCAATTGTCTTTACTGTCACTGTTACTATTACTGTCAGTGGAGNATTTCATCGTCAATTGTCTTTACTGTCACTGTTACTATTACTGTCAGTGGAGAAGTGTGATGGGCTGGTATCAGGGACCCAACCGCAAAACACAAACCATGTTGTTTTTTTTCTATCCTTTTACATTAGACCTTGCTTGTGGAACATGTACGTTCATAAAAAATATATTATTGTTTTTTTGTTGAATGATGAATTGCCAAGTATTTTCACTTGATGACTTGATGACTTGATGATTAATGATTGGCAAGAAACAATAGACTGCAAGTGACGCTTTCTCAAATCTTCAACCGTTTCACCTGGTGCTTGTACCAAATGGAAACCTTAATGGCTGGGTGGTTGGTAGGCTGATGGTTGAGTTGACTGATGATTCCAAATTTCTGCGTTTCAAAACAAAGCTATGAGATTCAAGTTTGAAGCTTGCTGAAATGGATGATTGGATGAATTTTTGACACGGAATCACGGAATCAGCAATTTCAAATACTAAGACTGACTACAACAAACCATACTGCGAACACTGCGAACTGCGAAAAAAAAGTTTGTTAATAGTGTGGTTTCCAAAGAACCTTGTGCCACCCAGTACAGCAAACGCCTTACCACTCTATCACTGTCACCCCCCTTTCCATCCTCGGACATGCTCTTCGTACAGCTGCGATGACTTTTATGCAATGGACACGTCACATACCAAGAAGGCACCTAAGCAGTTCCACCGGAAACCGTAAGAGGGACAAACCGTGGAACCCCAGAAACCCCAGGAAAAGAAAAAAACAAAACTCAATGATTCAATGGTGTTCTTTTCAAAAACAAAAAGTTACTCTGACTCTGACTACGGTGTTCAAAAGAAAAATGCAGGCACCGATCCAGTGTTGTCTCGTTTGACCGCTGCGATGTTGCCAGCCCAAACTGTGGAAAGATTGAACACACTTGAAGGGGGTCCTCTTGAACCTCGTAAAATATGACGACTCTGCCGACTCTGCCCCGTCCTCATTGAACTTGAAGCAGGAAGTTGGCTGCTCACAGCCGATGATCTCTCAGGAACTTGGCTGCTCCCAGCTGATCTCTCATGTGGCGGAGACTCTGTTTCAGGTTCTGCTGGTGACGGTGATGCTTCTACAGCAAATGATCCAGAGTCACTCTCACTACCACTATCTTTAGGGTTTGCCACATCAGCACCATCCAGTGCCAAGACAAAGTTGTCCCCATCAGCATCGTTATCATTCTCATTCTCTGATGATGTATCTTTCTCTTTGTCACAAATTGGTTGAGCAACCCTTCGTTGAGCACGTCCTCTCCCACGTCCCCTGCCTGGGGGGGCAGCTCGTCGTATAACACCTGCAGCAACAATTGCTGAGTCTGAGCTGCTGGGCTCCAACCAACCAACCAACCACAACCACAACCACAACCACAACCACAACCACAACCACAACCACAACAACAACAACAACAACAACAACAACAACAACAACAACAACAACAGTGGCAACAGTAGCAACAACAACAACAACAACAACAACAACGTGAAAACCCTAAACCCATCCATCTCCTGCCCATCACCGGTTACCTGCCTTGAGATTTTTCAACCTCAAACTCAAACTCAGACTGGTCCCTTGATCTAGGTTGCACCTTTGATCCGGCTTGTTGTTGCAGCAACACGTAGTACGACCTGGTTTGCCAAGGCCGAACCGTGTTAAGCATGGTTGCATTCACACGTGATAGCAGGAGCAATGTCTTGTAGTATGCCGCAGGTTGAAAGTGAAAAATTTCTTTCAATCCCAAACTGAATAGCTTCCCCGAGATGAGAAGAACCCGGAGGTAATACTTGCAAACAGTTTTGTTGAAATACCACGTCTTCTCGCCATCAGGTAAAAGGCTTTTAATTTTCCTGGAGCCTTTCACCCTGTGATACACCCATCCTCTACGGGCCAGTTCAAGCATACCTTCAAAAGGAACCAAATCACTACCATCAGTTTTTCCCTTGGACGCGTCATTCAATCGAAATGTGACGAAAGCATGTGACTTGTCGTATGATTGGTCCAATCCCAGGGTGTCACGGCCACATGTTGTGATCTGAAAGGTATCCACATTGTTCGGGACAGGCTCAACCTTCCAGGGTTTCATGACCCGTACATACACAGTATAAAGTACATTAAACAAACTAACAACAAATAAACTGTTCATAAATTATTGATGACTTAAAACTTATCATTCTAGTTGGATCTTTGATTATCGATTACATTTGATGATATGGGCTGTTCATGTGTGGAGCTTGACGGTGCTGCCTGGAGAAACATACTACACACAGACACACACAGAGAAAATTTTCGAGAAACCCCGTACCAGATTTTTCTTCATCAAAAAATCGAGCTCGTGAATTTCCTTCTCGGGGTCCACATAAAAGCCAGACAAGGTCCCAGGAAAGGCTCCTGCAGCAGCCATGCAAACCATCAATTCTGATGCTTCTGTTGGCCTTGGGATGTCAGGTCGTATCACAGGGAAAGGAAAGGGATCCACCATGTCTTGGTTAGTGAATTGAATTAAAGTCACGAGTCACGAAAGAAAGAACTTGAAAAAACTAACTGTGTTTTTTTGGTGGGGGAAGACTTGACTCGAACTGACTCCCAAAATTCAAAATGTTGTAAGGTGTCATTTGCCATGCCATGAAACATCTCTTTTCTGGGAAGAACATGATAGCCCAACTTACCACTCGACCAAATCATCAACTTCTTGGACAAAATGTCATAGGACAAGTCTGACAGCGTCATCGCCATTGGATGGCCATGTGCCAGACCAAGGGACACTTCTGTGAGAATATGTTCTTCACTCATTTTGTAACTTGTGATGGAAAACACTTGTGCAACAAAGTCGAAGTTCTTCTGCATACCACTTCCCAAAAAGGTCAGATGAGCCATGTTGTTGTCAACTGGTTTGAAAAAAACAACCGATTGCCCACCCTCCCGTATGCTGGGAAATGTTTGCAACGGGTTTCGACTCACAGCCCCGCTCCCACTCTGATCATCTTCACCAGCATCAAGAGCTGGAAGAGCGTCATCTTCAAGCACGCATGAAGATCTCGTTGCTGATTGTCCTCAATGTTGCTGGCAGCCGGTCAGTAGTGATATTTGACTCCTCTGACTCTGACCCTGATGGCGCATGCTAGTATGTTTACTCTGAGAAGCTGCCCGTTACGCCGTAACCCAACCTTTATTATTCATTATGTATTCTCTTTTTTCCCGCTTAAAACAACGATGACCGAAAATGAACTACCTTGCTGATACTTGATTCCTTGATGTTCTCATGCTACGTTCCGATTGCATTCCAATACGAATGAGAATCGTTCAGGGTCTGAGTCCCTCAAGGGCTTCATAGAACGCTGCAAGATTGAAAGCTCCAAGGAAAAGACTTTGGAAACATCCTTTTGGCTGACCTTGGTTGAAATGTGGAGGGTGAACATCACCAATGTGGAGGGTGAACAGTGAACAGGTTAACTATCCATGCCCACAGCGCTTTACTATCTAACTTACTGTCTAACTTACTATCTAACTTACTATCTTTTCAAATTCATACTCATATGTCATTGTCATACACTGAAATTTTGAGAATTGGAACAAAGGGACTGCCATGAGGTATCTCGTCAGCATCTTCGACAGTACATCTTTCTCTGAATCTCCATTGTTTTGCAACGAAACATCAGTGCGTTTTTGTTTGGAACTTGAACTTTCCAATTGTTTGTTGGTTTCGGACATTTCAGCTGCCAAACGTTTCCTGGAAGCATGTTTCAATGCAATGTGATCTCTGTAAACCAGCTTCAAAAGGTCATGACTTCCCAAGGTGTCCAGATAGGCAGAAGCACTAGGAAGCAAGTTCAGGAGTGACCTGAATCAGGAGCTGCTGGTATGGGCTCCACTTAAAATGAGAAAACATTAGACGTTCATCATAGGAAATGTAAAACCAATAAGCTTATGTATCACATGTAAATGAAAACTCAGTAAAGCACCTACTTACTAAAAAAAGAATCTAAAGACTTGGACTGGGTCACATGACGGCTTTCTTGACACCATCACCACGTTCCATACCCATGAGGTGTGTTGTCATCGCTTTGAGACATCCAGGATCGGTTGCTGCAACAGTTTGCAATTGGCTGAATCGAATCTCCAAAGAAAGATACCCCACAGATGCTCGGGGGGCTCGTTTCTGGATCCGACTAATGACTGAGTGTCGCCCCTCAACTGATCTTTCTGCTATTCTCACCTTAATGGCTGGTGACTGGTGACCCTAGAAGATGTTTTACATCCTATCAAATATACATCAAAAAACAAGATAACTAATAACACACAATCACTAATCACAATTACAATAAACTATTTACTAAATCTTATTATTCATTATTCATTGATTTGAATTTCAAATATAGAACACCCACGAACCCATTCACTATGTGCAAGGTGCAAAGTTGCAAGCAAAAAAAGATTGAATGGCTAATGCGTTCAACTGGGTGAGTCAGCAAGCTTGTTGGAGTTGGTTTATGTTGTTTTTTTAGTCCGCCCTGCCCCCCTCCATGGACCTTCTAATAATCGGAATCCGCTATAAAAAATGGAGAATGAGAAATGGAGAATGAAGAATTAGAATGAGAATTGAGAATGGAATGGAATGGAAATGGAATCAAATGGTAAATGGAAAACACTCCACTGAAAACACTGAGAACACTAACACATAAATAACTTCAGATCAGAGAGCCAAACGGAAGGCAGAGACCCAATACAGGAAGCTGTGTTTGGCAACTGCATCATCGGGTACTGGTTGCTTGTCCAAATCTTGGAAAAAATCTGCCAATGTTGATTCTCCCATAGCCAAGGATTCCATGAGATGTCTAAGTGGTGGGTCTGGCACATCACCGTTCTGTCCAGAGCATCCATTCCCACAAAGCCCTTTCCATTCGGGGTTTAAAAACCGTTGAGCTTGAACATGGAGACTTCCTTCGTCCGTTGGCCTCCCGTCAAACTGCCTGATGCAGCGGGATGCAACTCGTTGAACCTCTCCGTCATCTGGAAAAGCGAGACCACCTGGGAACAGGATTGTGATTCGTTGTAGGGCTTTGCTGGGCCCGGATTGCACTGTTGTTGACTCTAACAAGTAACAAGTAACAAGTAACAAGTAACTTTAACAGGATAACAAACAGTAAGGTACTGACAAAGTTGCCAGGGGAGTTCTCTCCAATAACCAAGCTTGCTGCAAATTTGTCCTTGGGTTTGATTCGATGAGGAAAATAAAACCAAACATTCGAAAATGAAAATAAAAATCTGGACTGTCACTGTCACACTCTGGATTCTTATCGATTCTCTGAATTCTGCTAACTTCTAAAGAAAAACGTTCCAGTTCCAGTGAATAACAAATCATCCATGTTTCCGTAAAGCTTTGAACATGCCATCATCCATGAGGAGTTTAGCTCGGATCGTTTGGATTGAGGTGCTCTAGATACGTACTCATTGAAACGCCCCCGTTGCTGAGCCATTTTGTCACACAAAAGGTATAGCCCCTGACCCACAGCAAGTTCAGGAGCTCTGCAGCACCGGAAGGGACACAATTTCGCCTCCCTTTTGGCAGTCATGGCCATGCGACGTGTGGCCAGGGTAGTAGATGATGAAGGATCAATTGGGTGACAGTGGCATGCCTCCCCCCAACTTCCTATCATGTCTGCATCACTTGAAAGTAATGCGATCATAGCTATCACCGACCAAGAGTAATCATCCCTCATCAAATCTTTGATCCGTGCCAAGTGAGCTTTTGAACACTCCTCAACCAGAAAAGGCTTGTTTGGAGAATCGGAACCCTGCATGTACTTGTTGGTGTTCCAGCTGCTTCTCAACAAATGTTCAATAGGTAACACCTGTGGGTCATGTTCACAATATGAAAAACTGATCAACTGTAACGGCTCTATATAAAATTGCTCTATATGACATAAACATGATGACATTGGCCAAAAAAATGATCATGATGCCGTATGCCAGTGCCGACAAAAAAACACAATCTAATCATATGTACCTGGGTTACTTAGGCTGATACAAGTATACTAACACTGAATCATTGTGAGTTTATTTGAGAATTGCTATGGGCCTCCTTGCAAAAGCTGGTAATGACCTGCCATCGCAAACCTCTTAGGTGATCGGCTTTCCATTTCAGTATCATGTTGCGTTCCTCCATGCTTCTATCACTGAGACACACTGCAACAAAGCGTTCTCTCCATGCAATGTGAGAAAGAAGATGATCCAGTGACTGTAGTTTTGGCAATAAAGCAGACCACCTTGGCTAGACTTCCAACATTATTGCTCATGGGCTTGAGTTCCCAACAAGTTCACCGAAACTTCCGTATTCATTATTGTTAAAGTTCACCGAAAATAAAGTTCAAACAACATCAAAACTTAAGGAAGAAATAACACTCTGAGATGCTGGGGCAAGCTGTGCAATGTTGATGACAACAAGTTGTCACATATGTGCTTTACACCAGCTACTTTGAAAGCGTTTGGAAATAATCGGTTGAGTCGATTGTCCTCATCCGCTGGTGATAACCCTATCCCTGGCCCTGACCCATGCTCATCAGCAAGATCCGTGGCAGCGTCACGAGGCACAATGATGTCATCATCTTCCAGCTCGATCATCCTCAGGACTTTGGGTGTTTCGAGGCCGAGAGTGCGAAAATGCCCCCCGAGATTTTGGGTAGGCTGTAGAGTTGCCCCCCGAGATTTTGGGGCCATGATTCTTTTGGTCTGGCAAATTTGGCCATTCATGGTCTCGTAAAGGATGTCGTGGGGGCCCATGGGGAATTGACTCAATGTTCTCGGCGGGATTTCCATACTTCAACAAATCCAAGGAGACATCATGAGAAAGTTCCTTCATGTCAACCTGCACCGTGTCGGCCAACTTGATCTCCACTCCTGGTTTTTTTGTTTTTTGTTTTTTTTGTTTGGGCAAGGCTTGGGCGCCTTGGGCAGAAATCGTGCATCTATATCAGGTATCTACATAAAACTCATGTAAATAAATATTGGCATATATATGTTTATAAATATGAATGATACATACACATATCTATAAGTGATGTATGTACTATGTATTATATATGTTGTGTCTACGTATATATGAAGATCTATGCATGTTGCAATGATAAAGTGATATACTGACAGTTACTGACATAATGGTATGACATCGCAATGACATAGCTTCAATTCAAGTTCTATATTTCTTTGAACGTCTAGAAGGGGTGGAAGTTTGTTTATCATATATGTTTTTTTGAAAAATAGCTGGACTCAAAATAGAAAGTGATTATTAAAAAAGGGCTGGGCACCCTGATCTGACAAACAACTGATCACCCGTTGACCATATCTCGCCAGGTCGGCTTGTCGATCTGATGTAATGTGCGTCTCCAACCCAAGCACGTACATAAGGGCATCAGCCTTGTGCACGAAAGAAGTGTATCCTTGGTTAAAGATAGTACCCGGTGGCTTTTTTTGTGATTCATTCGGTGTATGTACAGTATTGGTGGGGTTGAGCCTCGGTTGAGCATATGTTTTTTTTTCAGTAGAAAATGTGGTGTTCGCAAAATGTTCTTCCAACATATGTTCTAAGCGATTGTCCAAAGTCTGTCTATACTCTATATACCCTAGCCTGTAGCTTTCTATATACCCTAGCCTGTAGCCAAGCCACCCTTCCCCATACAGATAATGGGCAACACCCGTGCTTCAGTACTCAGCCGTTGGTTCTGCATGTGACTTGCAGGAACATCCTCGTCCTTCTGGAGGAATGTGCGGAAGTCATGGAACGCATCCTCTGCCCTGGCAATGAGTGAGGTTGAAGGGGCCAGAAGGATTCCAAAATAGGTGCAGGTGTTTCCAAAAATAGGTGTGCCCCAAAATGGCTGGTTTATCATGGAAAACCCTATTAAAATGGATAATTTGGGGTACCATTATTTTTGGAAACACCCATATACTTAGATGTGTGCGTGTGTGTAGGATGATTTAATTAGGAAACCAGAAACACGTACACACAAAGAGATGCTTGTAGTTTTTGGGGCTCATTTGTTCATGTGTAGTGTCCACTAATACATAGATCCATACCTCTTAACATGAATGTTTATTTCTAGAGTTTATATTTATATCATTTATATCTTATGAATCAAAGTTCATACTATTTTTTCTTAACAGTCATATTTTTCTTACAGGCTCAACAGTCATATTTTTTTCTTACCACACACATCCCATGAGACTCAATGTGACACCTTGTGCTGTACTCCTCTGTGATGAAGAGTTCCTTTCCTTGTGCAGTTGCGTCATAACCTAGATGACAGATGAATTGAACAATGTTTTTTTTCTTGATGCCTAATGCCTGTCGCTTGTGTTTGTGTTCCACATGTTCCAATTCAACAACTAAGAGTCCTACACAAGGAAATCCAAAAGGGTTGGAACCCATGTTGTTTCCACATCCATCTTCGACAGTACATTGACAAAATGTCAAGCTTGCTGCGTGATCGTGAAAATGTCGATCCACTAGGGCCACCGGGTTTGGGTTCTGGTTTGGGTTCCTCGTCAACCTGGTGGGTGCGTCTGTCCTCTGAGCAAATTGCCTCAGATCGGGGGGGTAGCCACGAATGTTACACACTATGTATTCGGAGCCAGGGGAGTGGACCTAATAAGGGGTAATGAAAAAAATTCAACTGAGAATCTGCATGGAGTGTGTCACCAATCTCTTTGTTGCCACTCGCTAGTTGCAACGCTGCAGTGAGGGCTGACTTGAAACGGCCGGAGTTTCTAAGTTCCATATTCCTTGGAGGATCGCAATTGATATGGGTGGGGACTGGCAGACTGGCTCTTGTCTTGACCTAGCCCCCTACTGTTCATTCCAGCATAATCTTGAATCCTTATTCGATAGTTGTTTGTGTTTCATCATCTCATCTTGAATTGAATAAACACTTTACTTTAGAAGTTAATTTCAAAAATCATCATTCATCCCGAGGCTCAGAATCATGCACTGATACATCTGAAGCAAGGAATAAGCTGGTCGCCCACCAGAAGGCCCCACCACTGCTGGCCTGAAAGACTTGCTAAGCATCTCTTCTTGTGTTCTCGCTTTCGCCTGAAAAAGAAGGAAGGAAGTGAAGGAAGTAAGGAAGTTAAGGGATGAATGATGAATGATCCACTACTTAATTAAAAGGTAAATCCCGAATCCCGGATCATCAAATCATCGTTGGAATACACAAATTAAACCCGTTCCCCTGGGATCCCAACGTGCATCAGTTGAACAACAAGCAAGGTAGCATCTCGATACGCATGTACCTAGGAGTCGGACTGAACTGAAAGAGGAAGAGGATTAAGTACTGATTCCTGATTCCTGATGGGAAAAAATGATCCTGGGGCTCGGCTGGGGTCACCTGGCCTTTGAAAACCTGGTTCTTATGCCTGAATGCAGCTTCTGTGCCAAGATGCTTCTGGTTCAGTCCCATACTGCAAGACTGGTCGGGCAGCTTTCAAAAGCAATTCATAGACGGCAGCACAACGAGATCTCACTTCACCACCAAAAGCTTCAGGGCAGTCTCCCAAGACTACCATGGCAACCCCATAAAGCAATCGTTTAGTTTGGTTATTTCATTGAATTTGTATGAAGTATGCAGTGTACTGCTTGGTCACTTGGATGTGATTAATAAAAAAACAATGCCAGCTGCCAGGTGACAGGTGGAGTGAAGAGTGAAGAGTCAATACATATCAATTGATATCAATTATGTAGGTACAGTATAGAGTATAGAGTACAGTGTCCGTGACTGTCATTTTCAATATTTTTCTGTTTATTTCATAACCATTCAGAATTCTGAGCAGTGTTCAAGAAATGACACAACCTTTGTCAAAACGCACAAAAATTTGCTGCAGGGAATGACAGCGTATCAATGTTCCAAGAACATGGATTGAATGGATGGTGCGTGCTTTACCCACTCCTCTCCTCCAACCAATACACAAAATTCCAAACAAAAAAAAATGTGGGGCGAGTGACTGGTGAGAAATCTGAAGATTAGATTCTATTTCCAGGTGTTTGTGGCTTTAACCGATCCACTCTGATTCTTAGCCAACATTTTTATTTATTTCCCCCCTGGGTTATGCAATTTGGCAATGTATGGGTGTAGGAAATCTAACCCCCCCCCAAAAAAAATGCCCCTGGAACTCATGGGATGGTTGATACCCTGGAAGTTGAGTCCATGTCCCACCGAAACGGAAAGACAAATATCGACTCAAAGGTCGTTGGGGAGGTGGAAAGCCCCCTTAGATTTCCAGTTTTGGGAGTGAAAGTTGGAGGGGAAGAAATGGGAGTTTGTCTTGCCAAAAGATGCACTAGCTCTGATTTGAGGTTTTGAAAAAGGGTGATTGTGTAGGTGCAAAACTGGAGGCCAAGAAGAAAACCTGGAATGAAATCAACATCGTTTGGCAGAAACAATACTTCCATGTACTTTCTATAGATGTTGGTTTTTTACGTAATTAGAACCGCACTGAATTTCACGAAGAAGTCATTTTTATGCATCATTTGTTCCGACATACCTCCCATCAGCGAGGGTTACCACTCCCATGGGCGCCTGGATAGCTTTACAGGTTGCTGCCAGCAGACGGTCGCACTATGAAGTGTGCCTTGTTTTTTGTTTTGCAACAAATGGTGAGGAGTCAGAATAATAGTCAACAAAAATGTCACTTGATTTTGGGATATGAGTTATAATAAGCGTAACAAGTAGCAAGTAACATGTCAGTATTTTCCAGTCCAATTTGAAGTTCATTTGGAATCTTACAATGTTTCAGCTGGATGTGTGTTTACCACTACCCGTTTACCTGTCGTTCGTCACATTCCAAGGAAGGTAGAACGACTTCGGCAAGAAGTACAGAAAGCACGCGAAGGTGCTGCCTGTGATCAAACAAAAACTAGGTGGTGAATGGTTCCAAGCTTCAAAGCTACCTTGGCCCAATGAACCAAAGATCTTATTTAGAAAGCTTTGTCAAACATGGACCCACAAGTAAAGGTTAAAGCTTGGGTTTTATGTATTGCCTCCCTTTGCCGATGTTTTTCTTCAAGTAAAATAGGATGTCTCTACCATATATCAAGTGGTGAGCCAGTCGGAATTCACAACCATCAAGAAAACCTTGTCTTAAAATGCTGGCAGTAGGGTAAACACGTGACGTGGGGTAAACACATGAGTGTGTTTTAGTGTTTTCTTGTTGTTGTTGTTGTTGTTGTTGCTGCTGCTGTTGTTGTTGTTGTTGTTGTTGTTGTTTTTTTTTCTCATTGTTGCGATTGAACTACCTCACAGAACTTTGCTTGTCTTGCATTGCCATGTAGAACGTCAAACTTGTTTTCTACCCAACAGCATTGGATGCCACTGTCATTCCTCATCTCTCAATGGGAAAACGGGAAAACATCGCTGCCTCAACGGTCCGGGAGTTTTCCCAGGTTTGGGTACAGCTGCATTGGCACCGGAACGAGGCAGTTCCACCGGCATTTTGTCCAAAAGTTTGACACTTGGTGATGATTCAGGACAGACGTGTCAAGATAGGAAAAATTGGGAATGCTTTTAAGGAGAACACTGCTGATTTTTGTTGGCTGATATTTGTTAAGGTAAGAAAATGTGACCGTGTGGTTTTAGGGGGGAGCAAGATCAGCATGGCTTGAACTAAAAATCATCCCTTTGCAAAACAGGTACATTATTTGCACTTATAATGAGCCCGATTCTCCCATACAAGTATGCATTTCGATTTATCACATGACTTGAACATGTTCTTTTGTTCAGATGGTGTATTTTGTGCATAGCTTTTGTTGGTTATTGATACCCTCCTGGGGACTACTGTAACATATCCCCGCAAAAATCACTTTTAAAGATGGATTTCCCTTTTGCCAAGGTGGGATATGGACTCGTTTCCTGGAGGGTATCAGCTTACCAATGCAGCGAATTACCGGGTGAAAACCTTGATGTTTGATGTTTCGGTAGGTTGAAGCATTTGACCCTGTAGGTGTTCCATGATGCACAAGTTAGCCCGGTTTTCGATCGAAAGTTGACTTTTTCTTGCGAATGCACCACCAGGGATGACGCAGCTACATTTTTAGGCTCGGGAAATCCCGAAGAACAAACCTTTGCAAAACGCTGTTTTGGGTAGATCAAATATGGTATGTATTGATGATGCGATTGATGGTTTTTACTCCCTGAAACTAACAGTTCGCACCTGCCAGGAAGCCATCCATAAAGGGAATTTTCGGCACTATGTCAGTTTCAGGGAGGGTACTCCCCTGAAATCTAACATAGATACCCAAAATAGCCATGTTTGAAAGGAGATACATTTTCCAAACCACCATTTTTGGTACAGTATCTATGTTTTATTTCAGGGAGGGTAAACTTTATAATCTTCATAGATTTCTATAGATTTCCCCAGTTTTCAAGCCTCAGGAACCAACGGAAGACCAACAACTACGACCTGAAACAGGGACAGCTTTGTCGTTACCTGGATTTTTTCAACAGAATTGAGGAAGGGAACAAATGAATACAGTACAAATTCCATACCATCTATGTATGGCACATATACCTACATTTATCCTAAAAATCAACTGAAAAATGTAGGTAAATATACAATCGTCCCATGGATGGTATGGGAATTTTACAAACTTGCCTCAAAATTTGTTGTGTCAGTCTGGCACTTTCCATAATTGTGAAATGGAAGTTCGTCGCGATTGAGGTAAAACTTGCTTGGCTCAACTTGCAAATGGAATCGATGGAGTTTCCTGGTTCCCCTAATAGGTGGGATCGGTGATATAATTAATCACCCAATAGGCAATATATAAGTGGTATATAAGTGGTATATACTGCCAATTGGGTGATTATATGGTACCTACCACCTTTTAAAGGAACCAGGAAACTCCATTGATGGAAGAGTCATTTTATTTCTGCATGCCTCAACTTGCCAAGGTGTTTGTTTTTTCTCCGTATTTCTCGGATGAACATCTGTTTTTCAGCAATAGCTGTTTCTTAACGGTTTCATGCCAGAGATTTACTATCGGTGATAGATTTATGGGTCTGGTTTCTTGTTAGCAAAGCTCAAATTGTGGGAACTCCTCAAGGATCCAAGTCACACCGATTTGTTTTAAAATTCCGTTTTTAGTAGGTATTACCCCATGGTCAAAATATTTGGCACAGTCCCCAAAAGGTAGGTTAATACTTATATAAACCAATACAAGGTAACTGTGCCATCTACTTTTACCTTGGTGTAATTTGGATGCATGAATGCATGATTCATAACCCACATGAGCAGCAACCACTTGTTCACTCAGTGGTTTTGGGCAGGTTTTACCAAGAGTTTCCACAGAAGTCATGTTGGTCAAGGAAAGAGGTTATGTGTCGCAAACTTCTTGCAAAATACACTATGAAGATTTCCAGGGATTCTTTTCTATTTGTGGGTTTTTGATGCCTATCACAATAGGTATATGTAGGTAAAAATAACATCTAGGTGGTGGTTTCAAACATTTTTTATTTTTACCCCTACCTGGGGAGATCATCCAATTTGACTCAAATTTTTCAGATGGGTTGAAACCACCAACTAGACATACATTGAGTCTCTGGATTTTGCATGTTTCTTTTTTTAAATGGATTTTGTGCGAAAGCTTGAGGCCTTTTGTTGCAAAAAATGTGTTTTTTTCGCCAAGAGATCTCCATGGTGCGACCTCACCCCAATGTAGAGGAAGCCTCCCCCCCAAAATGGCCTGACTATTTCAGGCAAATGTTTCTAGCTTGGTGATACTGTTGGTTCCAAGAAATCCGGCGATCACCAGTTGAGGTTGGTAGTTTTATCCTATTATTTACAAAGTTAAAATACATCCCTAGGATTTCTGAACCATCAACAGTATGTATGTTGTCATTCACCCAGATATTGAGATATGAACTAAACTTTTATTGGATCCATCATCTATCAATCTATCCATCCATACATATAGATACTATGACATATTGTCAATGTAGATATGATACATATATTTCCCTAAGGATCCATACCCCTCCCTAGAGTAGTTTTGATGGTCCCAATCACATCCCAACAAGAGGATTGTAGGGTTAATCCCTTTCTTAGGACCCACCTGTATATGCTTATGTACAAACATATTGAATCTTGAACCCATGTGTCATTCGTTTTGGGGATCGAACAATCATCAATCAATCAATGAATCAATCAAATTTATCAGATACACCCTGGAAGATTAGCATGGAACCAAAAAATCACCCAATTGAAAAGGAAAATCATCTTCCAAACCTCCATGAGGACATGTTCCATGTTAATCTTCCAGGGTGTACAGAAATCAAAAGAGAGCTCAGGTAATGAAGAGAAGTTAACGCGAATGACTGAGGTGCAAAGAGAAGCTTTGGTTGCATTCAGTTTCCTCTTGGTTGGTTGGGTTGTGTTTACGAAAACCACGTGACTTTTGTGTGGAAATTATTTTTGCTGTATTGAGCTTGGGGAGTTGTGAATTTATCTTAGATGCACTGATTTCAATGAATGCAACAATCAATCACAGTAGGGCATTGATGAGAACGGACAAATTAAATGAAGATTTTCCCGTCTTGCCAAAGCAGCACTCAGGTAGTAGGATATGATATACTGTACATATATTATAATATATATAATATATATATATACATATATATTCTACTCTCCACTTTAAAGATTCTTTTTGGAGATGAAAAAGTGGAGACGCGAATCATTAAATTTACTAGTTTTAGGGGCTATGAAACAAGCAGCACATGTAATTGTGAGCGATTTTCTTGGGAAAATAGAGTACATTCGTGTAAATCTCAAACAAAACATCAAACTGCGTATGTCATCCAAGATGAGCCCCTCCTAGTTATTAAATGGCCTTATATAACCCCTATACATGTACAGTTCGTTTCGCCCACCAGTGGCTGTCAATGCCATTGGCAAACTCGAGGAAGCACATGCAGCCTCCTTGCGTTCCTTATTGGTTTGTGTGACCTTTGGGAGGTGAGAAATTGTTGGGGGAAACTCCGATTTTCAACGCCGGTTGTGGGGAACAGGGTGAAAATTCATGCCACCTCCTTACCGGTAGCCCATAACCCTATATAGTTAACCTTTTTTAAGGCTATCTTTAGGGGTTGGGAAGGGGTTATAAAGTTGTAAGTCATAAGTTATAACTTCATTTACAATGATCATAGGGGCCCCACCTTGTATGAGTTGGTGGAACATGCAACCAGATTTGTTGGAAGATGTTTAGAAGTAGAGATACAGTCTCAAAAGATCATTCTGTTGAAAGAACGTTGAGATCGGAGTTTGCGAATGACTTAAGAACACGAAGTGCAGGATCGAGGTGGAGTTTCCTTTTAAACAGTTGAGTTGGGTTGGGTAGCACAAATAGGTGTGTCGGAAACATCCAAATGTTTTTTGTGATTACTTTCAACAGAGCACTTCCTTTTGTCATTGTAAAACACCTCCAAAACCTCAAGTTTTTAAGTGACTTTGCTACAATGAGATTTGGTGAAGATATCTCAGTGGAATGTCACCTCACCCCAAATGAAACGGGTGGTTTAGTAATGTTTAGTAAGACAATTTTCCCCGCAAAATGCTCTAATACAGGTTTAGAGATTAGGAATTATAGGGTATTTGCCTAGAGATATGTGATCTTTTTTGTTTCCAAAACTGGTTTGTTGCTTTTGTTTGGGTTGAGCTTGAGTTCATCTTTTTGTTGACGTCTCATCTCCGGACAACTCTCAGTTTTGTAGGCGGAAGTTGCAACAATTGGTGGATGAAATTCTTCGCAGTTGTATCGTTGCTTAGGCTAAAACAAAAACACCACGGGGGCGGTCGAGTTGTAGATGTTTGAGGGATCTAGCAGCGCTTGGTTTATATACCCCCTAGAAGTTTAACACAGCCTCTGAAAATATACACTCCCAAAAAGACAGTAGTCTTCCAACCATCATTTTTCAGTGGCTATGTTAAACTTCGGGAGGGTAAGTGTATTCTGTGTTCTCCAGTTTTTTGTACTGAAAATCAAAAGTGCTAAATGGTTTATGTTGTAGAAAGGGGTGTGTTCGGGTCCATTGCCGTGTTAGATGACTGTAGTTAAATAATCTTGAAGATCAATCCCCTCACTTCTGGTTGTGGTAGTATTACCCATTAATTCAATTGATCAAATACTGGAGGACTTTCAAATGCAGCATTTGCCGGTGATTTTTCAGTTAAGTTTTTTGCATGAAAAGTTGCAGTAGTGAAAAGGTTTGCAAGATGTAAATATGTAACATGTTTCTACTCATCTAGGGTCGCGGTGATGTCGATATCAAGGCATGTGTTTGTAGTATTCATGTGCTGTTGTTGATAATGTCATGAAATTCCTAGGGGATATTCCATCAATTTCCCAGTGTTCAGAGTGTTTTTTTTGGTGACAAAAAGACAAAAATAAAACCTCACAACCATCATCTAGGTGGTGGTTTCAAATATTTTTTATTTTCACCCCTATTTGGGGAAGATTCCCATTTTGACTAATATTTTTCAAATGGGTTGAAACCACCAACTTGATAACCATCATGTTGGTTTCAAGAAAAACTGTCTCCACCCCAGCCCCCGCTTTACTGCAGTGCCCTAAACTCCCAACTAAGGATGAATTGCTACCCTCGATCCACACGAAATGTAGCTGGGCACAGGAGAAGGCACCGCCACCCAAGCGTGATACCCGGTGCCTTTGACTGCAGTTGAAACATGAACCATGTTTATTTGAGGTGAGGGGGATTACCTAAGATCAGATCTGGTAATTTCACATTGTATCTTTTGTTTGAAGAAAACCTGGAGTCAACTAAGGAATGGGGTGTTTTTTTACAGGTCTATTTTGTATAGATCATATACATCCGAGGTGAAAGTGGAAAACAAATCCCTTGAGGAATCAATGGTTTTGTTTGTTTCATTTTTTGGTCCACTTGACTTTGGATTAGTTTGTAGTTTGTTTACAATTTGACGATATTCGTAAAGTGTATTTAACATTACTCAAGGGATGATGTGCTGGCATTCAGAGATATAGCCAGGGCGGATATGATTGGACGGTCGGGCGGGCTGATCGCCCCGGACGTGCGGGACCTTCAGGCCTATATACACATATAGGTCTAAAACATATAATATAAGGTCGTTATAGATATAGATATTTATTATATATGTACACATATGTTTATATGTGAATATATTTTTACATATAGAGAGAAAGTGTTAGATGTATATAATACATGCACTTGGATGTTTCACTTGATGTATACGAGGTGTCTAAACTCATAGTTTCTTCGGGTTCCAAAAATGCAACCTTTATAGGATGCTGGCATGAACGTGATTGATGTCAAGATGGAGTGTGGGAGTGTGGACGACCAACTTTTGAATTCTCATGCACATGGTTCATTTTGTCAGAGACCAAATCGTTTTTTTGGGGCGGGTGGGGGGNGGGTCCCGTTACTTGTAAACGAATGTTTTTTCTTAANACTAATAGATTGTTGTAGTAATGATAGATGTCAANCGTTTTTTTGGGGCGGGGTGGGGGGGGCGGGTCCCTTATTGTAAAACATTGTTTTTTCAATCAATGATTGTTGAGTATGATAGATGTCAAGATATTTGCAGTGGTATTCGTATATTTATCTACAGTGATAGCAATGATAATAACGATAATAATACTACATTAATGTATTTACAAATATTTTCATAAACCTATATGTATGAATAGTACTCTCCTTTTCTCCCTGAAAGGTTCCCAAACAAAAACACATCCCTACTGCCACGTTTTTTTGTTTTACCAGGACCACGGGATTTAAACCTCGCCAGCGGACCTTGGAAGATGTCACAGATGATGGACAGCTGAGTGTGGGTGACATTGTAACTTGACTCATGAAGTGCCCAGTTGTGACAACCCCAAAAATCAAGCCTTACAGCCCTGAAATCTAACATAGATGCAAAAAATGCTGGTTTGGAAAATGTTTTTCCTTTCAAACATAGCTATTTTGGGTATCTATGTTAGGTTTCAAGAGGGTATTTTTTTAAACAGAATACACCCGCGAAGTTTGACATAGTCCTGAAAAGTTTCCATCCCAAAAGGAAAGTAGTCTTCTAACCATCATTTTTCAGGGGCTATGTTAAACTTCAGGGGTGTATATGGTGATTTGCTGGGTGATATCCATCACAAAAAGGTGCAACCAAGCCAGGTTTGGGAATTATTTTAAACGGCCCTAACTGAAGGATGTAAGGACCTAGACACATCAACGTCATTCATCGGCCAATTAATTATATAGTAGTCGTTTTTTTGTGTGATCTTTGTCTTAAGGAAGACTGGAGGTGTGACGCTCATTTTGCAGTGGGGTAAATGAAACACCAGATTGATTATACTGATGGGTTTGATGTCGAGCATTGTTTTTACAGGATCACTTAGAATTTCTGACGAAAAATAGTACATAGTGTCATATATCCCCGTTAAAGGATGAACCCTCCGGTAGCTGAGATATTGGTTTCCGTTAGTATAGAACCATCAGCCTATGTTAGCTGACTGGAATATGCCTATGCATCTATGCATAGCCTGGATAGCCATCATGATTAGGAAACCTTAGATTGTGTAGATTGAAAACTATTTAGGAAAACAAACACTAGATTCATGTGTAGTGTCTCATGGAATTTCTCAAGATATATTTGGCAGTTATGAAGATCAATAGCTAGCAGTTTGTACTCATTTTTTGTCCCGGCGCAGGTAAACACTCATCCAATGAACTACCCTTAGGTCAATTGTGAGGCTCAGCAACCAAAAAGACATTTATAGCCACTTCCAACCACCATCTGAAGGATAGAGAACAAGTGCTTTGGACATGATCAATCCATGATACCTGATATTTTTGGCGCAAATTTGCGTCAAGGCTCTATTTGTGAGGATAAGACAAGAAAAGATAAGTACATTTGAACATTCCGAAAAATATTGGTTTTGTTTGGTGATGTTATATTTCGGTGATGCTTTGTGGGTTGCGTTGTTGCATTCCGAAAACGGGTACCTTTGAAAACTTGAATACTCAGTTTGCATGGTAAGCAATCTCAAGGTGTCAGTGATGGGTTTGAGCGCAGCTGCCCAGTACAATGGAGAGAATGGCACCGTGCGGCAGATCAGGTCGCTAAAAGACCGTCGTCTGGTGTGGGAGAATTGGGGATATTTGTTCAACAGCTACCATGTCACCTTTTCTATTGTCAAAAACAGATTCAGATTGGTGGAAACGGATTTATCGTAATGATATGTCAAAATGTTTAAGATGATGTAAAAAAATCTTCTAGAGATGACACATATTTTGTATGTTTAATCTATACCTTGCATTCCCAATGCTTGATTCTTGGTTCCAAACCCTTTCAAATTTTGACACGGTGACTTTTTCTTTAGCTTACAAACTTACTTAAGGACCATGCATTCAGTCTTGCATTTTTCCGTGCCAAAGATATTGGGTCCCGTTCTTGTGTGCAAAACCGTTGATGATGGATGTGATTTTATGCTCAGACGATGGAACCTTTTTTTGGGGGGCATCTTTCAGGTACTCCCTGGAACTTGAACATAGCCCCTGAAAATGTTGCTTTTGGAAAAGGAAAATCGTTTTCCAACCACCTTTTTTAGAAGGCTATGTTGAACTTCGGGTTTGTGGCTGTCAGTGATTACAGGGATATTTCCTGATAGAAGTTGAAGTATAAGTCCCTATAAGCAACATGTCAGAGTTGGAATGTGTTGGTGTTTTTTGTTTGGGTGCTGATTATTGGAACTCGGGGTGGCGGGCAAATCAAAGGTATACCGTCACTACCGGAATCTAGAAACCACCATGCTTTTAGACCAGGTGGCAACTGCCATATTACTTCGCGTGCGGTGCAATTAGATATGTTTGTTTCATCAACAAATTGGTGTGTTTGCTAAAAATGTGTTGACTTATATAACTGAAGTAATTATCTATTAAATCCACAAAGACGGTTAAATACCAGGAGTTCTTACTTCCCTCGAATCGTGCTTGTTGGTCGCTGTTTTTCCTATGGATCATATGTCAGTCCAAGAAATATTGGCCGGGCTCCAAATTTGATATTGTCATCATTGCTTCGTATCCAAACATGGAATCCAGAAATCTGCCTTCCCAAATTACTATGTGAAATGTGAGATCTCCTGGTTTTCATTTCGAACTCATATCATGTGACAGTTTGTGTACTATAAATTTACTTACGATAAGTGGTAGGATACAGATATACATACATACATCATATATCCATATATATATATATTGCAGCCTCATGTCTCCATCTCCATCTCCAGCCTTTATCGTTAAGTTTCGTTGGTCATTTTTCCCTCCCAGACCGGATGGTCGAATCGAAGTGGAGCTGGTCTTGGAGGGAGTTCCTGGCGAAGGAGGTGCAGAGATAGAGTGAATTTATACACTCCCTGAAACTAACATCTGAAAATAGACCCCTGGAAAAGGAAATTCCCTATTGGAAACCACTATTTTTAAGGGCGAATTGTTAGTTTTAGGGAGTGTATACCTTTTGAGAAATGCATCCTTGGAAGACATATACTGTAATTACCGCTGAAAATGAAGGGTTTCTATCATGTGGTGATTGGAACCTGTAGCCCCCAAATCGTTCCGAACTTCCAACTGTTGGAAATTGGACTCTCGATTGGTGTGAATCTGGGAGGAGAGGGGTTCTGACCAGATGGAAGTTGCCATTTCGGGAATGGTGAAACCCTTCCACATAAATCTCATTGAATGGAATGGTTGGGTGACATTTCGGAGTTTCCAACAGACCAATAAAGCTCAACAGACCAATAAAGCTCAATGTTGCTTGGACTGCCATCGGCACGATGAAGGTTTGGCTCTGACTGCAAGATGGACAAATCGAACTTGGTGCTTCGTAGATAGATGCATCATTCTTGTGCAGATTGTAATAGAAGCATATGCATTTCCATTTTGAACCTTTTTTGGGGGGGTGTCCCTTTCTTTCATCATGTTGGTCGTATACTATTGTGGCCTAGTTGATGATTCTCTTTGACAGTTGTCAACTTCAGTGATAGAGAACTTCCTGCTTTTGCTTGCTGTTGTTATCGACCAACCATAGCAAGAACAAAGGAGCTCAAAATATATAACACATACATTATCTACGCATTATATTTGATATATTTGCATTTATCACCTACAGAAGTGGTAATCGTAATCATTAGTTTGCCAGATATCACATTGTCTCCCCTCCGGCTAGTGGATGATACTATCAAATTTCAGTGTTGTTCTCCAATTTTAGATGTTTTGATTGACTTGAAACTTGTCCCCCAACTTTGACCATCCCAACTGAACAAGAAAAATATTAGAATGGAGGGAAACCCTTGAGTTCAGAGCACATGATGCTGAAGGAGCTGGTGAGGGCAACAAGATCCTGGCCGTGAAACCCGAGAACTTGCGTCGTGTTTGTCCTGCAGCACTGCCCACGCAATGCTCGGGTCTATTGGTGCAAGGCGCACCACCGCAACCAAAGGGGTGCGATGGCGGAGCTGGATGGCTGGCAATCAATTTGGCACTAGAAATTTGTTGGTCCTATTTTTTGTAGAGTTTGACTGTAATTATTGAGGCATTCAATTTGAGCCATACCTACATGAGTGAAAGGTACAAGACGTGATTTCAAAAGCAAAAAGAAAGGTTCCTTCCCACCCATCAGCCAAGCGGCCAAGGTGAAGGTTGGCGCAGAGATGTCATATTCATAGACAACAACAGATATGTTTGTTTTAGCCCCGCCAGATGCGAGAGAAGTTAAAACAACTAACATATCAATAAGATCCCGGTTTTCCTTACCAGAGAGTGTTCAGTTAGTATCTCTAAGCTACCTTTTTTGTTAGTGTTTAGAGGCTGATATAGCTGATTGATTTACTTGCGGGAATACGTCATAGTACCGAGGAAGAGCTTCTAAAGTGGGAATCTAACCCCAAAGATGCCACGTTTGGACAGGAAATGAGGCCTTTTTAGTAGGCGTTTAGTAAGGGATGATTGGTGGTGAAAAATCCTTTAAACAAGCCTTACTAGGTGGTGGTTTCAATTATATCAATTATTCTTTTAAAATTTTCAGCCCCGAAAAATTGGGGTTTCATGATCCAATTTGACGAGCATATTTTTTCAGATGGGTTGAAACCACCAACCGGCCTGATTACGTGATGATGGTGTTTTTTTCATCAATCCCTGAATAAGGCGTTCTTTCCTGGGGGTTGAGGTGGCAATGGGTGGGGGGGGGTACCCTTTGATTCCTCCCGAACTCTTGTCCATCTCTAGCATTTCTTGACATTTCAGCATTCCAATATCTCATACCATCCGTGTATGGAAGATTTACCTACATTTGGTTGATTTTTATAGTGAATGTATAGGTAAATATACCATACATGTATGCTGTGGGTATAATTATTTGACTTGAAGAAACTAATAGTTGATGCGAGGAATGGAATGATAGGGAACTTGCGGGGTGTTAAAAATCCATTGATAATCCCTAGCTTGTTCAAATTCATCATGATGAACTGCCATTTTTTTTAGCACAAAAGATGGCCTGTTTGGGCTCATAGGTTTCATACATGTATATTGCCCACCCTCAATTTGGTGGGCCTTCCAAGAATTCAATGGATATTTGGAAGACAAAAATAACACAAATCCATACACCCCTGCAGTGTTTTACGAGAAACTTGAAAATCAGCTTTCCAGGAACCAAAAAAAACATCCGAACTTGGAACGCATCATGTTCAGGATCCATGTTATCCTTCGGGGCCGTGAAACTGATATCTGGAATGCTTTAAAAAACAAAGATCCATACCGCAGACACTCGATGGGGCTGGTGTATGCACCTACATTTACCTACCCAAAGGCCCTGAACCTATCCGTAAATGTTGGGTAAATATATAATAAATCCCTATAGGCTTCCTTGGACACCTTACATTTGTGAGAGGTAATTGGACCTCAAAAACCAAACCAAGACCAAACCAAACCGCAGCAGGTATTTGGAAGACTAGGTAATATACGGGGGGGGTCCTAAAATGGTGGTACCCAACACCAACAACCATGGGGTTTTCCTACTAAAAATGATCAAAACTTGGGGTGTGAAATGGGGGTACCACCATTTAAGGAAACACCCAATACATGAATATACCACCACCCTCCCTGAAACCAGCAGCAAGTTCACACCTGAAACTTGATGGTTTTTCAAGATTACCTCCTTTCCTTTGGGTGATTTTTCAGCCTATATTTTCAGGTGGATTTCTGTTGGAAGACATCCTGGCACCAATATGTGGGTTATCCCATTATTTACGAGGTTTCTACATTCCTCAGCTAATGATACATCATCGGTGGTTTGAGTTGGTATGCTTTGGATTCCGATGGGATCCCCGAAAATGAATGGGATTGGGATCCTGAGGGGTACCCGATTCGAATCCCAAAACCACCAATCATCCAAACCACCAATTTACAAATTCAGTTTTTCATTCCAGGTGGGTTGTTTTTTTCGGATTCCTTCCATCAACAAAATACATTACTAGGTGGTGGCAACTCAAAATATGTTTTATTTTTCACCCTGAAAATGGGCAACATGATCCAATTTGACTCATAATTCTCAAATGGGGTGGTGAAAAACCACCAACCAGTGGTAGCACAAATGTTTTTGTTTGAAGATGTAATTACCTCCTATTCAAAAAAAATGTTGGTGTTTTTTCCAGTGCTATATCTTAGTTGATTTACCAGAGGGTAACGTATTTTGTGGGTATCTCGGTACCTTTCCCCTTCCCTTACCCCATGCCAGGTGCAGAAGCCTTGGTCTTGGAAGACTGGGATCCACGCAATGTGAGGAACCACGAGGATTCCGATGACACGTACCTCGGCAACCGCCTAGCAGTTGTGAGCAGTGACCAAGTTATTTTGCTGTTTGTATAGGGGATTATATATGCTACCCAGTTATGTAGGATTGACTAAGTGACTTTGGATGGTACCTGAGGTGGATGGTAGGGTTTTTGGGTAGAAAATATACCTTTACTTTCCTGAAACTAACAACAAACGCACCCAAACATGGATGTTGGGAGAGGACTTTGATTTTGGGAAGGCCTATTTTGAGGTGCTATGTTAGTTTCAGGGAGGGTAGGTGATGGATTTGCTTGTGGTTATCGTCATTTTAGGGGAATAGGTTCTAAAATGGCAATTTAAGGGTACTAGTCTCCCCAGTGCCACCATACCCCCCAGGAAAGAAGGCTTTATTAAGGGATTGATGAAGAAACACCATCATCACGTAATCAGGCAGGTTGGTGGTTTCAAATATGTTTATTTTCACCCCTACTTGGGGAAATCATCCAATGTTACTAATATTTTTCAAATAGGTTGAAACCACCAACTAGCAGGCCATTTTGGGGGGTGGGAACCATTCTTTTGCTTTCAACCTAAATCTGAAAGGATCAACCAGGTGAACCAAAAAACACTCACTTTGACATGTTTGACATGTTGTAATTTGTAACCTGTTTGATGATGTAAATCATGTCAAAAAAATTCAAAAGCAAACGGCTAAGGGGCTCTTGAAAGGTGTTTGTTGGAATTTTGACGTTCCTTTGGGGAGGATATGATTCAACCCTGGCGCCAGCGCAAAACATATCATTTTTTCACCTACGTCAAGATTGTCGCATAGGTGATCTATGAATCTATTGGGTGGACTTAGGAAGGACTTGGCTTCAGCAAACAGATTTGGGAACTGCAGTTTAGAGCTACTTTTTCTCGTGCATGGTTTGAATCTTGATGATCATAGGATCTGACAGACACATGAGAATCTGACTACTTGTATTTTCACCACAGACAATGATTGCCATCACCTTGACAAGCAGGGTAAGCAACATGATGTTTGTTTGCAATTTGCATCCAAACATCATCCTCATATATTTATTATCATTTTCATCTTGCTATCATCGTTTGCGTTTTGTAAAAGATAAAAGTAAATATACAAGATATAGAATAATATACATGAGAATAGTATCACTATTATTATGTGAAATTACATGTTATACCAATATTTCAGTATCAGAGGGGTGAGGGGAGCATCATTCCAGTACCCCATATATCATCATATATCCTCTCAGGCTGGCTGAAGGCCGTCGCGCAACCGTTTGTTGAGACAGCGCGGCAAAACGGATCCGACACAAATCTGCTGCTGGATGGTGTGTTTTTTTCTTCATATTTTTTTTTCAGAATGAAAAAACTGGGGGGAAAAATGGATGGTTGGGATTTTTACTGATAATTGGCCAATGGATATTACTCTTCTATTTGAAACTATTTGAACAAGTCCTCATGTTGACGAATTACTGTAATATGTCCAAGCATCAGGCAGTTGATCATCAACAATTTGGCAGCTACATTGAATTTCCGCAGCAATGTTTGAAGTCAGTTTGCTGAGATTCTCAACTGACAAGAACCTTATCCTAAACAAACCTGCCAAAAAATAGGAATGGTGGAGCTCAGGTTTAGGATTCCGGGTTTATTTCGAAGTTTTTAGATGTTGCACCTGTGATACTGCTGTTTTTGTTTGGTTGTTTATTATCCCGGATGACATCCCCAAAAAAAACTCCTTCAAATACCGGGGTATAAATAAGTGTTTTGGAAGCCTCAAATGCCGAACCTCGGAAAGATGTTTGTTGTGGTTTTCAAACACCTACTCACCATGGGAACCCAAAACCTTGATTTTTAGGGGTTATAACCCATATATTGGGGGTGTAAAACCTTCATTTTTCATGGTTTTGGGGTCCAAGGGCAACGTGTATTTGGATGTCTAAGGTATTGTTTTTAATATCTATTTTCTCTTCCAGCATCAAATTGCTTTCCTTGCTGGTGCTAGAAATTTCTTGGGCAAGCCCCGGCATGTGAATCATGAATCATCCAACTGCTAAAGTTCAGTGCCTGCTGCCTGGCTGCAAAGGAATCAACATTGACTCATGACCCGAACTTTTGAACTTTTGATGACTTGTTTGAAAGATATGTGTGAATCCTAATGCAGGTTCTGAAAGGGCATTTGAAAAGTGTTTTTTATCTTAAAGATCCTGCCTATGTGCACCATTTTTTAGCAGGTGAGCCAGGATACATTCAAAGTATAGGGATCTTACACATGAACCGATTGAATCAGCTTCCTGATCCAAACAAAAACTCCAGACCTCCCCCCGAAAAAAACTTAACATGGCAATGGAACATCACCATTTTTTGATAGGAAATACCATCTTGATTGTAGGGTCCGTGTTCCATTGTCATGTCATGTTTTCGGTGTTTTTTTTTTGTTTTTGGTTTTGACCAGTTTTTAAGGCCTTGATCGAAATGGGCCTCCGGTTTGGGGATCCCAGTGATTCACAGGATGTTTCCAACACCCATTTTTTTTGAAAAGGTCACTGGAAGCACAAGGGAACATGATATATATATATATATATGATCATAAAGTGAGATAATCTATCTACAAGATGCTGAAGATGATATTAGAGGATTTTAGAGGAGTTCAGAACATGACATGAATTTTCATTTATTTGGAAACATCAGAGGGATTGGATGATATGGTCAAATGCTTGTAATGATTAGAGTGTGAGAGACATTCTTGACTTTCGTTAATAAATTCAGGTAAACGGCCACGTCACACAGAAGGGGGCCAAAGGTTTGCAGTTGTAGAAACCTTAACGTGAATTGGTGTAACTTGAAATCAATAATAGATGTAATAGAAACGGTTAGGTATACTTATAGCTCTACATATTATGAGAATGTTTGAACCATTGCAATTATTTGGAATCTAAAGCAGCAGACGGTCAATTATTTGGAATCTGTCAGCCTGCTAGTCCCCTTGAAAAGTTGATGATGTTGACTTTGTACAGTACACGTGGCCAATCAGCTACGAAAGGTAGACATGATAGGTGTTCATAATATCAAAGCTATTTCCATATGAAATGGTCAATAGCTGTTTCTGGTTCCCTTAATGGGTGGTAGGTGATATATAAATCACCCAATAAGCAATATATAAGTGGTATATAAGTNATAAATGATGCTAAAAAACTCTCAACAAACCCACAAAGATCAGATCTCCAGTGGGCTGGAGGACACCTACTGTACCGCATCCCTTTTTGGTCTTTCAACAGCCATCAATTCATATAATTCATCACACAATCTCCCATGTTTTGTTGGTTTATCATACCAGGACCTAGGAACCAACCGCCAGGCAGCCAGCCCCACACAGCCATGCAATGTTGAGTGCATGATTTTTTTTTTCCCATGTTTTTTGTGAGATATTAGATCCCTGGAGGCCAATTTCCCGGTGCAGAGGTGCAGAAATCCAGCACTCATTGATAGATAGGTTATCTGGTTGGTGGTTTCAAATATTTTTTTATGTTCATCCCCTATTTGGGGAAATGATCTAATTTGACTAATATTTTTCAAAGGGGTTGAAACCACCAGCTAGTTATCTCACTTACAAGGTTTTAAACATTTGCGAAAACGGTGGAAATCCCGCATTTCTTCAATCGCCAACCGACCCCAGGTGCAGATTCTGAATCGACCCAAGGTGAGGGTAAAAACGATGATGATCGCTATGTAGCAAACCGTGATGTGAGCGGCTGGAAATGATGAATATTTTGGCTGTTTTTGGACGGTGATTTTTGCAATATTATTCTTGAAGCCCTTGATTTGTCATACCAAATTGTTCCAGGAAACTCAAAGCAATCATTCTTACCAGTGAGAAAAAATAACATATTTCCGCTATAGTCAGGCAACTTTGTGTAACTTCTGTTTGAAATACCTGAAGGGTTTCGTGTCAAACACTTTTTTTTGTGTTTGCCCTTTAGATGGAGAGATATTCCAGAAGCGACTAGCACTTGCAGAACATAGTTCAACCACCACCTAGACTATGTTACCCTTCTTATGATCATAGTTTAGTTGAAGATGCTCCAATCTTGTTAAGGAAACTGTCGTCTCTTGTCTCGTTTGTCTACATCATATTTTTCAATGAATCCTATAATTATTCCAGAAGCAGTCATGGCCAAGAAAACTTTAACATGGACACCGCAATTCAATCCCCATATATAGTTGAAAACAAAGTAAGTTTTGTGTTGTTTGTTCCAAAGCATCAACTCTTACAGTGGAAACGTGTGTCTAATGTTATCATTTCTTTGCTGCTTTTCCAGGGCAGTAACTGACCCTTCTTGCCATATCTTCCTCAGGTTTTTCCAGAACAGACGCATGGCCCAGCCAACGTACAGCGAGGAACAGATAACCAGCACCTAGGAAGTGGTTTCAAGTATTCATTATTTTCATGCTACTTAGGGAAATGGTTCAATTTATTTGACGCTCATAAATTTTTCACAAGTTGGTGGGCTCAACCACCACCTGGGGGGATGTGTTTTTTGTTACCCCAAAATTCAACGGAAAAAAACATCTCCTCCATCTCGGTGGCATTTTTTTCCAGGGAGTTCTGCCACTAGAGTCGAGGTCCGGGAGGGCAAGGGTATGTGGAAGGTGTGTGATGGAAGTAGCTTCGCTGAGCCTTGAAGTTCAAAAAGTGATGACTTAAATACAGCAAAACTACAGGTGGTGGTTTGGAATGTTTGTTATTTTCACCCCCAGGTATCGACCTTATTAAGGGATTGATGGAAAAAAACACCATCATCACGTAATCAGGCAGGTTGGTGGTTTCAAATATTTTTGTTATTGTTCACCCAGAAAATTGGGAACATGATCCAATTTGACGAGCATATTTTTTGAAATGGGTTGGCTTAACCACCAACCAGATAATGAAGTGCAAATCTTTCTTTTGTTTGCTTGTTAATTTTGGGTGGTGGGAAAGCTACAAATGTCTCTTTCGAAAGCTGACTTTCAAACAGGGCGTACTCTTGTTCTCACCCAGATGTGTGACATATACGAGGGGATGGTCATCAACGCCATAGAGTTTAATGTACCCATTTTTTTGCAGGATTCCTGGTAACAGAAAGATGACAATGACAGTTGCATCCAGATGCAACATTCTGCCAGCATTCGGTTCCAATGTTTTTCAGGTAGTGTTGTTGTTGTTGTTGTTGTTGTTGTTGTTGTTGTTGTTGTTGTTGTTGTCGGCATGTTAGATGTCGTTGGACAAACATTTGTTCTTAAATTTCATCCCTTTTTGTTGTGGATGACGTTTCAACAATTGATTTTTTAAACATAAGTATGATACATAATCTTTCAATTCGGTGGTTTAATGGTTTAAGCTCCCAGATATGGATGACTGTATGCCAGGTTCAAATAAATCCGACGTTTTTCATCCGCAGGAATTCGGATGAGCGAGAGAGGGAACGGATCCATCATCGCAGCGATGGTCGAAGTGGAAGTGAAAAACGCAAAGAGTTTGGGATCCTGGTCTTTGAGAAAACCATCTTGGTGTTGAAGGTGGCTTACCTATATTTCATGTTTATTTATTGATATATATTTATATAGAGAGAGAGCTATACTTTACATTTCAATAATATTTACATATATATATAAACATGTTTACACTAACATTTACAGATACATTAACACATACATTATATGCGCATATGAAATATGTCTTTTTTAATACACGCCAAGGGTAACAATGCTTTTGTTGAACACACATTGATGTTTGTTTTTTGTCACTTCCACCAACGTGTATATCTAATATTGCATACATGCTAACTTCTTCCCATATAGGTAAACATTGATCACGTTGTTCATCTATGCAATGAGTAATGAGTTGTTTCTGCTTTGGTGTACATGACATATTGAATGTAATTCAAGGCTTTATGAAATTTTGGCTGCACAGTAAATCGTAGCTTGACAAAGTGGATAGCGCTACCTGCACAAAGAGAAAGGTTGCTTGAATGTAGTCCCACTACAATACTGCAAATGACTTGTTGGAACTCGGTTGTCTTTGTTTAGATCAATTTGTGCCATCATATATCACAAACAGAACAGTATCAACTATCGCAATGTCTTCTTTGCCAGACTATGTTGTTGTTTATCCAAGATGCAACGAAGCAGTGAGACGAAGAAAACTCTTTCTCCTGGAATAGTCGTTCTGTTCCAACACAAAGTTACTTTGATCATGAAACAACAAACGATGCACGAACTTTGCAACGCAAAGGATAGGCCATGAGGAAGCAAGGCTGTGGAAAAACAAAATGAAGCAGAAAAAACACACACACAAAAAAAACCATTATAAGAGTTGAAGACTTCATCACTTCCTGGATAGCTATAAGCCTACAGTTTGTTGGTTGTATTTTGATTTTCTTATAGTTTGTTATGTTGTTTATTTGTTATTTTTGAAGGTTATTGGTTTTCTGAAGATATTATAGGTTGTGAAATGTATGTTTTCTTGCTGGAAATGGCCTTAAACCTTTGAACTGTGTCACATCCCAATGCAGCGTTCCCAAGAAAGAGAACAGTACAATGAGAACATAATGATGGTGGGTCTTTTCAGAGATTATACATGTCATATCTTTGCTTTCCTCTATGTAAATTAATATATATATATATATTCTATTGTACATGTTTGAGTTTCCTTGGTGTGCTGTGTATTCAACAGTTTTGATTTACTCACTACGAGCACGGGTAGAGATGGCAAATATGCAACCCCATACACTCGATGGATGTTATATGTACCTACACTTACCATACATATTAACGAAATGTAGGTAAATATACTAGGTGGTGGTTTCAAATATGTTTTTAATTTTCACCCCCATCTGGGGAAGATGAACCCATTTTGACGAGCATGATTTTCAAAGGGGTTGAAACCACCAACTACCCTTGGACCCCAAAACCATGAAAAATGAAGGTTATAAACCACCAATATATGGGTTATAACCTCTAAAAATGAAGGAAACGTGGGTTCCCATGGTAGTATACCATACATTGAGATCATTGAGTGTCCGGGAACATGATCGGTTTCTTACCCACCCCTCCAGGCCAGATTCGGCTGACCAACACAGATCTACTTCGACCAAAGGCGAGCTGCAAGGTTGAGGGAAAATGTGGCCAACAACGGGTGTTCTTTAATGAATAATGTTATATATATACCTTTTTCACAAGGTTTGATAAACGATAAGGATAAAGAGAATGAAGAATATTTATATATATCTTGAATCGATTTTTGAAAACTGAGTATTTATATATTATTGAAGGGCTGCCGCCCATGCCGCCGACCCCTAACAGAGGAGACAGCAAAGTTGGGTGCGGACGGTCAAAACAGTGTTTGGGTGACGGAAGACAAGTTTCGGGGATACTCCAACCCTTTTGTGTTGACGCTCAGCCAAGTGGATCAATTCCTACCAGCCAACAGCAAACAGATGGCCAGTCATGTCATCCTAAGAATACCAAACAGCCAAAGGTAGTAGAGTCGGCAGCTTTTCAGATCGTACATGATGACGCAACTCGAATATGAGAATCTCATTGTCTATATACCTTGAACTTAATATAATTTAATTTGGTAACCGTTGCAGGCAGCTTTCAAGAAAAGCATGCGCGCGGCGCCTTTGGCGAAGCGGTTCCGACAGGCGCACACAGCGGAAGAAGTCCCATGGAGGGGCGCCATCGTCAAATACCCCACCGTTCGACCACAATCACAAATCGTGCCCAAGCCATGCGAAACCGCAAGGCAAACCTTTGCGCAACGTAAGACTTGGAAGCCTGCAAGCCACCAG
>DF240621.1:3209-71542 GCA_000507305.1 Breviolum minutum Mf 1.05b.01 | reverse complement strand
TCAGCTGAAGGGTGTCCAGCAGATTCAAGCCACAAGTAGGGGGGCCTTTGCTGCGATTCTGGAAGATGGATCTGTCGTGACATGGGGTCATCCACGCTATGGCGGTTCGGCCGCTCGAGACCAGCTCAGGGGTGTCCAGCAGATCCAAGCCACGGGTCAGGCCTTTGCTGCGATTCTTCAAGATGGATCCGTCGTCACCTGGGGTCATGCAGATCATGGCGGTGACAGTTCGGCAGTTCAGGATCAGCTTCAAAATGTCCAGCAGATTCAAGCCACGAGTGCTTCCTTTGCTGCAATTCTAGCAGATGGATCCATCGTTACTTGGGGCTGTGCAGAGGATGGCGGTGACAGTTCGGCAGTTCAACATGAACTCAGGTTTGTCTAGTCTTTAGATGCGTTTGCCCAATGAGGCATGAGACTCGTTTACTTTGCGCTCGGCCATGGCACACAAACACCCGTCCCTCCAAGTCTAGCTTCCTTTGCAAAAGTGTGATCGGAAAACCAAAAATGATGCAAAAATTCAGGTTGGCAAGAGTTTTACTTGTGCCTTTTTTGCGGGGGAAGATTTCCCCGGAAGTGAAAGTATGGGTTTCAACCGGTTGCTTAGATGAGTATACTTTTGAAGCAACCATCATCTAAATCTATATTGAGGTGCCCATTGCGAATGGCAAGGTCGGCCCTTGAATTCAGAATGGTCATCCACTGCCCGAAGCAGATTAGAACGCAGTATGCAACAGGTAGGTCATCCCATGAATGTGGTTTAGGCAGATCCTCCTGCTGAGAAAAACAGTAGTGGATGTTTAATGCTGTAGATTGTGGTTCAAGTATTGTTGTTATTCTCACTCCCCAAATTGGGGAAGATGACATTTGATTTAGTTACCGTGTTTTTTTTCAAATTTATCATTTGGATTGTAATATCGTAAGCCATCTTAGTAGTCAATGGAATCGGAGTGAATGATGGAAAAAACACGTTCCCCCCCAGTGTTTGCCCAAAAGATTCTGGTCCAGTATGTTTTTTCGTATCCGGCAAGGGATGCCCAAGAAAAGATGGATTAAAGAGACCATATCAACAGCATCTTGAATGTTTGAAGGTCGAATAATCCTTTGTTCTACCCCTCAACATGTAGACCAAATTACACAACAAGGAGCTCCCCAGAAGTAGCAAAAAGATGGCCATTTGTTCGAACCACTTCTTTTCTTCAAGGATGATCAACTGACCATTCACTGCCATGGATATGTAATGAGAGGGTCACTCCCGCCACATCAACATTGCTGGTGAGGTGTCGTTTTATGGATGAAAACTGGAGGATTTGCAACGATCAGGCGGGAATGATCATGATGATCAGTGGAATTTGTAGATGGTTGGTAGCCATGGTGTGTAAGCCTAAGCCATCATACATCCCTGCTGGATGTGGGTTATACCCCTAGTACTAGCCAGTGATTGCGAACGATGTTTTCTCTAGTGGAAGCATCTTGTATGAATCATCTCCATGCCTCTTTGCAGGTTTACTAACTCTTAAACAGGTGGATTCATTGAACAGCTACATATGAAAACAACTGGACCAAAGCGCTCCATCCGATCTCCAAAGACAGCCAGCAAAAAAGACATGGTTTCCATGTTTTTTTTCAGGGTATTACATGTAGGTGAAAAAGAAACAATGCTATGGGGGGTGGGGCAAGTTGAAAGGTTTGTGACACACGTTTAATCCCTTTGTATCCCTTTGTCATTCTCATCTATCAGATGGCTAACTGGCAGAAGTCATTGGCATCCACAATATTTTGGTTTTGACGGTTGCTTAGCTCTTAAGTAGGGCTGCTGCGACAGTTCATGAGTATGTCAAAAAACGACATTTTTCACTGTTTTCAAGATCCTGGCAACTTGAATCACTGTTCCTAAGGGGCTCACGGCTCACGGCTCACATGTGACAGGAAGCACACCAAACGTGTTTGAAAAACCTCGGGGAATTTTGCATGCTTTTGACACTGGTTATAGACCTCATTTTGAAGTCCAAACAAATTTTGAGCTACCAAAAACAAATGAGGTTTCTGGGGGTTCGCAGATGTTCGCAAGGGAATGAATTGACCAGTTTCTGGAACAGACATGTATAAGTTGTTGAAAGTCGAAGTTGTTGAGGTCGTCATGCAGTCCCAAAACAACAGCACTCGCGAGATTTTTCACTGCATGCCATCGCATCCATTCTTTGTGAGGGTTGGATCTAATATATAAAGATACACTTTCCCAAGACAAAGATTTTCCCAAACAGATAAGATAGATACGGGTGCATAGTCTTCTAACTTACAACCCTTTCCATCGAACAAAAACACCTTTCAATCTGGAGTTTGTACTTTCAGCACTTCAGCACACGTCCCCCAAGAGAGTTTTCGTGCGTTCCTCCAGCGACACATCCACTCAGACTGGCCAACCTGCCAACCAGTCAAAACAACTGTTTATTTATAGAATATATAGCCATTTGTTTTTGAAAAAAATATAACTACCACCTAATAATAACCACTTAACCACTATAGCACCGAACATCCTACCCATCTCCATGGCAAGGTGCTCCTCTTGTTGACAGAGACTAGTGACTTCTTGGTCGTTGCCAGTTTGGGCTCACCAAAAGTGGGACGCTCTACGGTGCGCCAAGCTGGAAGATGGGTTTGGGATTTTCCGAAGCATGTTGTGAGCTTGGTGTTTAGTCAGAAATTTGTTTTTGTTTGTGTATAATGAGTTATTGTTTGCTAGTGTTAGCTATTACTTCGTTATTATTATTTATGATTCTTATTTGTTAATTTGTTATTATTTGTTTATGTTACTAGTGGTACACGTGTGAGAAGTACTTGTATTATTTATTTTGATCAGTGTATGGTAACAGTGTTATCGTGTTTGTGTTGTGTTTGATACGAGTTTTGAACATTGTAGGTTTCCGGGTTTTGTTTGGTGAGGGACCTGTTCACGTTACCCGGTAATATGATGTGCTTTGCTCGGTTTGAAAGGCACCTTCCCTTGTTTCCGTGTTGTTTGTTAGATTGGTGCTTGAGTAGATGATGTGGTGGAGATTCATTTATAATATGTTTCTACGTTTCTCGATGACGCTGAATCCATGAATCTTGCCAGATTCTGGGTTCATGTTTGGAATTACCCGGAAGGGAATGTAACATATCCCACCTGCGGAAAAGGAAGATCATCTTCAAAAGTGCCTTGGTATGGAATTATCCCTCAGCATTGATTAAAAGCCGAGGTTGTTTGCTTTGCATATCAGAGATTACTTTCTGTAATCATACATCAGTACTGCCAGAATTTTACAAAAACTACACTCCCGAACACCAACATGGAACCTAACAATTCATGGTTTGGAAAAAGAACATCCTTTCAAGTATGGTGATTTTTGGTGTCCATGTCAGTTTTCGGAAGTGTACAACAAACCATTACAAATATTACAAGGACCCCTATATACCAACCAGTCAAATGTCAAAATGGTTTTGAAAACAACTCAGCTGACAACAGTTTGGTTCAAGATTGGAGTGACCTTGTTCTTCCATCCATGAAACCCCACTCGGAAACACCAATGATTTCTTGACATTGCTTGAAGTATGTCAAAAGCTTTATTGGTGAAATAGTATAGTTCACTCAGATCTTATCAAAACAAATCAATTCTACAAGGTGGGCCCCTACCGCTTATAACCCCAGTTACCAATGTATTTTCGGCCATTTATAAGGGGCCCCATAACTCCATTTGTAACTAGCACGGAACACCTTCTAACAACTGATGTGTTCTGTACATCTCTAACTCCACTATCTCCTCAACAAGGAGGTTCGATACCTGTCGACGTCAGGTTCTGTCGACACTTTTGTCACCATTCTTTTACGATCATGGTCCCTTGGCTGATTCAACCGGGAGCGAAAAGGCGTTGCGAAAAAGTGTTGATTTTACACCATTTAGGATGCATCTTTAGCATGCCTCCCATTTTCCCGAGTAAATTGCTCAAAAACAGAAGCAAGTGAATAGAAGATATCACCGGAAGTGGAAGTTGATATACAGAATCCTGCAAACAGGACCACAAGTCTATTTTGTGTTTGTTTTCATAATTTCAGTTTGGATTTATCCACATGATATCCATTTGCATCAGCATCAAAGTCATCATCATGATCAAACAATGATGATCATCATCATCATAATCATAATCATCATCATTATAGTCATCATCATATTGTTCATCATCATCATCATCATCATCAGCATAGTAATCATCAGAACCATCATCATAATCATTATCATGACCATAATCAAAATCACCATAGTCATCAGAACCATCATCATAATCATACTCATCATCATAGTCATCATCATAATGATCATCATCATCAACATCATCGTAATCATCACCATCATCATGATCATCGTCATCATAGTCATCATAATCATCATCATAATCATCATCGTCATGACCATAATCAAAATCACCATAGTCATCAGAGTCATCATCATAATCATAATCATCATCACAGTCATCATCATAATGATCATCACCAGAAACATCATCACCAGAAACATCATCATCAGCATCATCATCATCATCATCATCATCATCATGATCATCATCATGATCATCATCATGATGATCATCATCATGATCATCATCATATTGACTATCCTCATTACATCCTTATTTGTTTCATTCCAACTTGTTCATGATCCTTCCGAGGTGTCTCCTCAACTTCCTTTCAGGCTATCGCCAGCCGCTCAAAACATGTGATGGGATGATGGGATGTATACAGTCACAAGCGGACATTAACCAGTTATCCTCCTTGAAACTACATTTTCAGGTGCTACGTTAGTTTCAGGGAGGGTATATGATTTGCAAATTGAGAAATTGTTTATCTCAACAGGAGTACATTATATTGTATAATTATTTTGTTGATGGTTCAGGAATCCCAAACAACCACCTGGGATGGTGCTAAAACCTGTCGTAAATAATAGGAGAAACTACCCACCTCAACCGGTTTTCTCGCCGGATTTCTGAAGTCATTGTTTACATATGCAAGCATTTTTTTGCTATGTCTTATTTCAACTTCTAACCTTTTCCAAGCTTGTGTTTGTTCCTGATGTTTGGTGACGTCGGTACCTTTGGGAAACGTTGGATACGATTTCCCTAGCCATTTTGACCGATTGGGAAATCCGAGGATTCAACAAAATTGCAACCGGGAAGAAGACACCAATCAATGTGTTGTTCATAGTTAGTAGACATGTTGTATTTCAATGTAGTTTTTTACAATCAAACCAAACTATATACCCTCCAGAGAATTAACTTATCCCCCTGACAAGGCATATTTGAAGATTATTTTCCTTTTCCCCAGGTGGGATATGTTAATTTCCTGATTCCTGAATGTTGTGCAATGGAAGATCCAAGATGGGCGTGACTAAGAACAGGATTCCAGTTCTGGTTCGTCATTTTCTTTACGAACCATCGATGGGGAAATTCTGAGCTGGTTGTTATATATCCTTACCTTGGTGTCCACTACTTGGTCAAAATAAGAAATACACTTGAGCCACGAAAAAAAAATCGGTGACTTTCCATTATACCGTTTCTTTTTTCAGAAAGTGATCCTCATAGTGCTTTACTATAATCCGCACATAAGTGGGAAGGATGTCATCCCCTATATCACCTAAACAACCAATTTTTGTTTTCACTGATGACTTTTGAAAGCCTCACTGAATTTAGATTCTGACCAGCCAGTAAACAAATACATCAGCCAATCAAGCCACTGAAGCTTAACTACGGAATTCTATGTAACATACACTCGTAAACAAGATATCAACAAAAAACAGCCCCACAAAACACAACAGTATTAAAGACCTCATAAAACATGTGATGCTTCATTGAGAAAAAACATCCCCCCAAACATGTCTTATTCGGATTCAAGAATTGGTTCAGCCAAAGTGTTTTTCTGATGATAAGGAAGAAAGTAGGGAAACATCGCGAATGAAACTTCAATTTTTGCATCTAGATCTGATGATTTCATTGGTATTTAGTTTCACATTGTTTCAATATGACCCAAGTGTCCAAGTATGGTATATTTATACAAATATGTTACCTACATTAGCCTGTCTTTTTTGACCATAAACGGTAAATGTAAGATACTGAAAGTAAATATACTACATGGATCCTATGGCACTATGGAAATATGAATGTTTCCGAAAATAGTGGGGTTTTCCCCCCAAATCATCCATCAAAAAATAGGGTTTTCCATTATTTTCACCATCCATTTTGGGGTTTTTCCCCCTATTTTTGGTTCAACACCCATATGGCACCTACACCAGTGGATCTTTTTTCATGGCACCTACACCAGGCTCCCTTGGGCATCCACAGTAGTGAAAGCTTCCTTGAAGGCGAAGAAGGGCGGAGAACGTGTTTATGTCGAACGGGATGTGGCGGTGAAACACGTGGTTTTTTTGGGTAATCTAACAATAATGTCGTTTCAAAAGGATGGGATTCTTTTAAGGTCCTAACTTCTAACATCTCCAAAAAAACATCTTTTCATACAAAACAACAAACATCTTCATTTAGTAAATCTTGTTTAAAAACTCCCAGGACTCCAAGGGCGTATTATCCCAACCATTCTCATTGTATTGGAAGGAAGTCCTTGCATTCTGAGCGTAGCTCATCATGCGACGATGGAAGATATCTTGCACCAACGATTGAGGGCCACAACAAGTTTCCATAGAATTCCCATCAAACAGTAGGAATCAAAATGTCAATCCCATCTTACAAACTCCATCAACTTTCATTAAAAATTCCCATGTTATCAAGTTGTTTTTTGTTCCTGACTTCAAAAACGCCAGGATTTCCCTTGTGGTTTTTGGGTGTTTTTTTTTCTTTTCCCCACAAAAAAAAAACTCCATGACAATGTCATGGACCACCAAGGAGGTCCATCAGGCCCTGGTGTGGACCTTTGTATTACTATGGCGGGGAGCCTCGATTCGATTCCAAAGCACCTGCGACGCAGTGACCAGTTGGGGACCCTGGGTTTTTGTTAGGGGAAATTCAAAATACTAGCCAGTTGTATAAGGATTATTTCATAAAACATTTGATAAGGTTACCGTAATTAAACAACCAACATATATAATATATAGAATTGATATAATAATGATATATATGAATATATATGATGGAACATCTAATGGACCATGACCCTATTTTAAAGGAAACGACAGTAGCTCGCCTTGAAGGTCCTCAGTTTCCACTACTCCATGATTGCAGAACATCATTGCAGCTGAAATGGTAATAGTATAATAGTGTGGTAAAGCATAGAGTAGTATAGCATTGCATAATACAGTGACATGTGCTATAACTTATAACCATCTTATCTTTGCAAAAACTGCATGTTCAAAGACCGCCAGTAAAACTTCGGGTCCGGAATTAGTCTTCATGTTCACCAGAAACCTTTGCCAACTTCACCAATTATAAGCTCCGATGGGTCCACGGCTTTGTGAACACGTTAAAACTTGCGGTTGATGTGCCTATGAGTTGGATTGTTTCCCCTTTCTGGTTCCTTGTCACCACCAGGAATCTTTACGTGGTTAGTCTCACCCTGCATGTAAGAGAGTTATTTCCTACAAAATAGCTTTTGGGAAGGCAGGCAGACAAACCAGCTTTGGGAAGGGTGACAACCCAAGCTACCTGCCTGATATTGAGGATCGTTTGGTGCTGCTAGATGCGCAGCCTTTGTTCGAATCGGTGTCAACTTCACCCCTCTCGGAACTCAAGCAGGGATGGCCCAGGGGTCGTGGGAGGGGAATTTGTTTTTGGTGCCTTTTTTTTGTGGTTGGAGTCAACTAAAGACAGAATGAGAAGTTTTCGGAAAATATTTGGACCCCCGTAGGTTTGTATTAGCAGATGTTTTTATTGTGTAATTTGGACCTCCCTTCCCAATTCCCTCAACAAGAATGGGGGATCGTACAACCTTAGCTTCCTGAGTCTAGAGGAGGATTCGTACGGCGTATGTTAGTGTTGTTTATGAATCAGCTGCATGCAGTGCTCGTATTCTCACAGATTCATTGGTGCCTGCCTGAGCTCGGGTTCACAGTGAGAAAAGAATCGAATCACTAATTTAACGGATCTAAAAATTAAGCTTTGTGGAATCCATAGGTAAACAGTGGAAGTGGTGTTTGGACCTCCCAAAGATTGAAATCGGTGGTGGTTTCAAATATTTTTTAATGTTCACCGCGAACCTTGGGGAAGATGAACCCATTTTGACGAGTGTATTTTTTTTCTAAATGGGTTGGTTGAAACCACCAACCAGAATGAAATATTCTTCTTACTTCGTTCTTTGATGAGTTTTGTTTGTTGGAGGGAATGTTTTTCTTTTTGGAACCCACCTACACCATTGCCACGCCGGTGTTTTAAGGAGTGAGTTATACTTGATGATTTTCTTGGCCTCCATTTGTTCTGGCACTCAGGAGGGTAAAAAACCCGATTGGAGGTTGGGAAGATGATATTGGATAAAGGTAGGTATGATGTGGTAATTCAGTGATACACTGATACTAGGTGGTGGTTTCAAATATTTTTTATTTTCACCCCATAGCTGTGGAAAGTTTCCCATTTTGACAAATATTTTTTCAGATGGGTTGAAACCACCAACTAAAATATTATCATATATGAATCGTGGCAATTATTGTTCATCCGTTGATGTTATGTATTAAAGGACCTGTATAACTACGACATACTCCTGCGAAAACTAACCCCTGAAGATCAATGGTTGGAAGATGAAATTGCCTTTGAAATGCTCATTTTTTTGGGGGGACATGTCAATTTTTGTGGGGGGCATTCATTTGTAGTCTATTTCATATTTAATATCTACATATAAATATTTTTTGTTTGTCTTGAATAGTATTGAAATCATTTCGGCCTTGGAGGGCAATATTCTCACTGCAAACCGCATGTTGGCCTCAAGTAGTCCGACCATTGTTGGTAAGAGGAAGGTGCAAGGAGAAACCATAAAAGTAGTTTGTGCGTATCCTGACATCTATACAGTCTATATATCAGCGATTACATAGTTGGTAGCTCTTACTTTACAACGGCTACTCGTTGTAGGGATCATTATAAGGATCATCTCACCTATGGTTCAGAAGGAAATGGGGTCTAGTCCGGAGTCACCATTTTGAAATCCAGTTAACTCCTCATGAACACTCAGGAACAAGAGATTCTCTCATAGTTTTGGTTCAAACATGTGAATTATTTGGAAGATATGGGTCCTACATGAAGATATTACATATTATCATTATCATCAGTAAACTAACATCGATCAATCAACAAATGTTTATATCATTTGGTCACATAAAAATCTCCTTCAGGTCACTGCATTCTAGTCGTCACTGACACGGCGGAAGCGGGGCTTCTCAGAGACCTAGGGATGCAATCACCTGGTCAAAGGATGATTGGGTTGTACAATCACCTCCAAAACGTAAAGTATTTAAAAGGTTCCATTACCATTCTCAGAAGGTGAGTGGATTCATATAGGGAATAATGTTCATATAGAGACTTCGACTACTTTAGAGAGTTTTGAATTTTGGTAAGAATGGAATCATGAGAATCTTCAAAACACAACTCTTTCTCTCTCTATTTATTTTTGCACATCATATACATCAGTGTACATGTCATGCAGAAGATACATACATGTTTGTTTGTGTCAAATAGGACTTATTCAAAAGCTGTTTGAAGAATTTATATATTAAAGGTCTCAGGATGTGAAGATAGTGTTCCTTGAATCCTGCTTTGCGTCTTGGCCCAGTAGCACCTTCAAAAGATGCCGATGCCGATGTGCGAACGGAAGATTTGCAACGCCAGAGATGCAACTTCTTCAGTGTATTTTGTCTTTCGATTGGGAGGAGTTTATTGAAGGCTCTGATTTCTACAAGAGTCTTGAAAATCTAAAATCTATTTCAGGCCGGGGGTTGGCTTCTTTGCGTGTGTGTTTTTTTTTTGTTTTGCCATTTGTTTCTTCAAGTTGCTGAAGAGCCAGCCATTATTTTAGTAGTTTTTGCAAAGGCAGGAGCTGGTTATTGGTTCATCGCAGCTCGCTGCAAGGTGAATTTGTCATTCAATTTGTTAGGTCTCGAAAACGTGGAAAACTGATTTTGTTCCCAAAACTTTTGGAACTAATATGCAATTTGTATATATATATATATACATTTAGAATATGTGTACTTTCTTGATTGTTGATTCAAATCTATGTTTGCTTGTTTACATTCCTAGGGTTTTTCTTACTTGATGTTTGATGTTCAGCTGCACCTTGCTGAAAACGGCAGGGACATGGCTATCTTTCAACTCATCGATGGAATGGCAAAAGATGGCATCCAATTGGATGCCCAGCAGTACACCCTGGGCATCTCCGCATGTGCTCGGTCCAAGCGCTGGCAACAGGCAACTAATCATGGGCAGAGGAGGGGTTGGCTCTAAAAAAGGGGTGCAAGGTTGCGTTGGATGTTCCAAATGTGTTTGGAGCAAATATGAATTTGAAGAACATGTGTATTTTGAATGCCATGTTCAAAAGAATGATGTCTCATGAGATTTGGTTGGTCTCTTTTCGAGTGAATGAAGGACCCATATTGTGAAAGCTATATACTTATGTTTTGTTTGTAAATATATACAGTGGGTGGTATTAATTTGTCAGATTGCCGACCGATGTGTTGAAGGTTGCAGAAATTCAGATCCACATTTACGAACACATTTTAACTTTCCAGCTATCAAAACCATGGGGTTCATCAAAGAGTGTCTGTCTTTTTACATCATTGGTCCCATGAGAAAAGTCAACTTGACACACGTGTTAAGTGTTTGTAGAGAAAACCATTTGTTTAACGAGAAGTCGTTGAAATGATGTTGCAAAGAAGAGTTGTTTAGGTGGCTTTTTGAATTTGATTTTCGACATGGAATTTTTGGGGGAATGATGTCTAAGCCCCCAACCAACTACCAGGGGATCCATGTATTTTAAGTTTAAACAAATTGATAGCTTGGATCTGATTTCCGCCAAATCGTCCTCCAACACGCCACAACAAAAAAACACGAAAAAAAATCGTCGAAAGACAAGGGGAAAACCTCCAAGTTTTTTGGGTCACAAGCTGGTGGTGTTCTATTTGTTGTTGGAAGGTTGTTGTTTGTACCTTAAAAGGTCCTGAGTTCAATTCGAAATTCGAAACAAGTTTTGAGCAATACCCTCAGCATGGCCGCCGGAGCGTATCCGGTTGGCCCTTTGCTTTGTTCCGAGGCTTTTGAGCTCTATGAAGAAATGCCAAAGATGCAAGTGAATCCAAACATCATTCATTTGAATGCCTTATTGAATGCTTATGAGACACTTGGGCACACTACCTACAACTTGCTGTGTTTGTTTGTTTTCAACAGTTCACTATCTTGGGTTTTTTGGAAGGGAGAAGGAGTGTGTTGTTTTTTTTGTTGCTCTTGAAGTATGCTTTCTTTGTTGAAAAGAAGCTTGCTTCGGTTCCCACTTGATCAGAAGTAAAATAGTTTGCATGTTCGTTTAATTCTTTTAATCTACGAGTTGCCAGACTTTTTCTGGTTGGTGGTTTCAAAGATTTTTGATGTTCACCCCGAACTTTGGGGAAGATGAACCCATTTTGACTAATATTTTTCAGATGGATTGAAACCACCAACCAGTTTTGAATATGACACCCATCTTGAAAGGACAAACAAGTTGTTGAGAACACCCACCTTCAAACCACCACCCCAAGCTCTAGAGCTTTGATATTTCGCCATTTGACCGGTACTGAACATGGGGTGTCTAAAGAAGAAGGAACATATCTGTGTCTAAATTGGACATGTTTGGACCGGGATGTTTAAACGTTCACCATTTTGTTTGCTATACCAGCTATATATCTTTATACCGCAAAAACATTGATTTATGACTTGGTGGTTTCTCCTGTCTCTAAACCTGCAGTTTTCCCATGATTGGTTGAACGAAAAAACCATGCAGTGTAAAGCTGCAATTAGCTGCAATTGGTTGTTCCCGATCCTCCCAGAGTGAGGGTGAAAATAGCGAAACATTTCTTCGACGAAATCACGCTATTTTTGTTGATTCAATGTTGAGAGCTTGAAAAGCGCGGGAAATTTACAGTATCCATAATTGATTGTCCGTCGTCATTGACAAAAAAAATCAATCCCTCACAAAAATAACACCTTTTTTGACCGGAGAAAAACGGAGGTGTTGGGGCTTGAAGACTTTTCTAGGTGGTGTGGTTTTCAACCTTTTTTTTCAGCTGGGTTGAAACCACCAATCAGTTTGAAGTCCAAAGCCCAGGAAAAGCAATGAATGGCAACTTGCATGTCATTTCTTTGAAACGATCATCAAACCCAACCGAGTCAGTTCCGTGGACTTCAGGGTTTTGGGAGTTTCGATTTCGAAGGGAGTTTTTTCACCCGATGTTTCGGGTGGAAGATGCAGGAATTAAGGCGTTGTTAATTGGGTAATGGGTCAGAATTTGCAGCAGTAAATCAATTGACATGACCATAATAATCCATAGCTACTCGGGTAGTGATAACATCCAGTTTCTTCCAACTGACCCGAACTGATCATGCAAATGAAGGTCACTTGGTTCCTTTAAAAAGATCACTTCAAACTACTGGAAGAACCAGGATGATGATGAAATGATTCAAATGATGGATTCAATGATGTACAGTTTTCTGAAACCTAAGTCATTGAATCCGGGCCTTTGAACTTTCAGAACTGGATTTCTTTGAAGATCAAATTCTGATACTTCCGGAAGGGGCTGATTAATAGAAAAACCCCCAACATCTCCAAAGAATTGCCAGGGTAGGTAGTAGGTGGGTACCCCAAAACTTCGAAAAAACATACGGCAAAATACTGACCAAAGGCTTGATGTTTAAATAATGTTTTTTTTTTTACAAAAAAAAGTCCTGAACTTGACCAATGACCACTATTTTTGTTGTCTTTAGAAGGGTGGGAAATGCCGTTGGGTTCCAAACATATGGGATGTATGTACTTATAAGTCAGTTTATGCGCTCCTCCCTGAAACTAACAGCAAGTTTGCCCCTGAAAATAGACCTAAAGGCTCCAAAAGGAAACGTAACTCGTATTCCAACCATCCATTTTCAGGTGCAAACTGTTAGTTTCAGGGAGGGTAAGAAACCTTTGAACATCAGGTATCGGACCATATCCCCTACTGAGCTTGGTTGAGTTGGTAGGTTGACTGCACTTGAAGTTCCACAGTGATTTCTTGTTGGGAGATTTTTTTGTTGGAAGGGCACGATTCCACTTAGATTCAAACACTAGGTCTTGGTGTGAAACCTTTTTAATTTGGTTGTACATGATCTAATTTGATGATATGTTTCTCAAGCACATTGAGACCAGAACCTGTCAAGCGTTCAATGGAGGTAATTTTTCAAACATCAGGAAAACAACAATCACAATCTAGTAGAACCAACAACTTCCAGAGGATTTTGTTTCCTTTCTGGCATATCTTAGCGCACCCTCCCTGAAACTAACATATCCCCTTAAAATAGACCCCTAAAAAAAGGAGATTCCGATTGGAAACCATCATTTTCAGGGGCGAACTCTTAATTTTTGGGGAGTGTATCAGTGTATCCCAATTATGGTAGGATGTAGTATATCAACTACTTATGGTAGTATATCAACTACTTATGGTAGGTGGTTTTCCAATATCATGAATTTTTGGCTTGGAAAAAAATCCCAGGTTACAACACTATGATCACTGCACTGAGCAAGGTAGCTTGGCAGCAGCTTCCTATGCCAGGCTTTGTTTCAATGCAAAACTAGGCGATCACTACCTAGTATAGGCGATCATTCGACATGTGCCAGGGCCGAAAGTCGCTACATGGGGAAAGGTCATACACGGTTTTAATTGGGAATCCTTACTGTTGGGTATGTAAATCCTACTCTAGATGGTGGTTTCAAACTTTTTTGATCTTCAACCTCTAGTAGCGGAAATGATCCAATTTGACACATGTTTTTCAGATGGGTTGAAACCACCAACCAGTATAAGCAATGTTTTAGAGGGTTTCATTTGCGCATTGGGAAGTCCCAACTTGTTGCAGGTTCAGAAGTGGCAACATGCTGTTCAACACTTTGATCATATGTCGTCTATCAACATCAAACCCAACGTCATCAGCTCCTTGGTATTTTCAAGATGGGTGTTGATTTCTTGGTCTTGGGGTTGCAGGGAAAGGTGTTCAGTTGTGATTTGAAGATTTTGAAGTCTCTACTGTAAGGTTTTTTTGCTGGTTTCTCTCATCTTTATGCTCAAAGAACAGACTTGTTCTTTGAGGGGCTTAGTACCTGAAGATCAGCTCACAAATACAGGTTGTGTTGTGTTTGTTGATTTTTCTTGTAGCTTCTAGTGCTTTGGTTTTCCTACATGTTGCCGAAAGCCAGATTGTCATGTGGTGACATTTCTTTGCAAGCAACAAAGAGAGATTCCTATTCCATAGGATCCATTCATGGTATATTATATATATATATTATATTTACCTACATTGTGTTTATTTGTATGGCAAATGCAGGTATATAAATATACCATAGATACATCCTTTGGGATTCACCCCAACATATATCGACCGACCTTCAAAGCCCTCCCGAAACGCATTGTCATCATACCTTCCGTTGAAAGTGATGCGAGGTTTTAGTTCAACTATCACCTGCTTGGTGAAGGCTGAAGAATGGCAGAAGGCCTTGAGTTGTTTGGTGGCACTTAGTGGTGTGTTGAGTTGTGTGGCGTTTGTCCAAGAAATCTCCAACAGGACCCACTGAACGGACCCCTAAACCTGGGTATTTAATAGCTCCAGTAACCTTCTTAGGGGTCCGTTGGCAAGGTCCCATTCAATTTTTGATGGAGTTTGGGTATACCTGGGGCGTTGATGAGTTTGGATGTTGGTGAAGAGTTCATTTTGGATTTTTTTGGGGCCAAGGGCGCCTTAGAAACAAGACAGACTCATTGGGTGCCATTGCTGGTGACTAGAGTTGTCATACTTTTTCAGCAGAATCTATTTGTTTGTTGTAAGACAAATTCTCTACTACTGTTGATGGAAGAAATCCCAAACAACCACCTGGGATGTATAAAACCTTGTAAATAATAGGATAAACTACCAACCTCAACTGGTAGGTCCTGGGTTGAGGGTGTCTTCTATCCCCAATAAACTCCCTCTCCTATCTCGCGAGGCTTGTTTTTCCAAGCAATGCCCAAGTCCAAGATCACTCCGAATGTCATCACTTTCAACGCTGCAATTCATGCATGTAAAACAGCTGGTCAGTGGCAGCCTGCACTGAACTTGTTCAAGGCCATCACGGAGGCAGCCTGCTGAGCTTGGACAAAAAGTTTTGGTCGGAGAATTGGAACTCGTAGCCAATGGAAAACGCACCACCTTCCTGAATGTATGTATTTAATGTATGTCCTATTGCAGAAGAAAGGTGGAAATCCATTGCTATGATGTTTTATTATAGTTTAGCCGGTATGGATTTGATTGTTTCCTCATTTTGGGCCTTCAAAGGGCATTTTGCTGAGACGACGTTTTTTTGGAACATCTTCAATGTGTGCTCTAAGTGCTATGAGAATGACTAGAAGCACTAGGGGCAATTGCCAATGGAAGTTGTGGCTTATCCAGCATAAGATCTCCGATTGTTGCATCTTATGTTTTCAAATGCTGTTCCACCTTCATGGCGATTTCTTAAAGATGTCCCTACCAAAAAGTGTGTAGCATTTTTTGGCATCGTGGGTCTACTCATCATCCTTGGGTTTAATCCTTAATGAGATTCATGATGTTAACCTTGTGCTCCCTCGGCCATTTAGGGTGTTAAGCCTTGTCACATCTTTTTTTTGGGGTGAATGATGGGGAACGTGGATATGTTTTCCCGAGTGTGATTCCAAATGTGTTTTTTTCTTGTGGTCATGAGTCATGTTGGAACCAATTCTAGGAATAAATGAAAGAGAAACGGATCATCTAACAGTGATCTACCTACAGGCTCCACTGGCGCCACTACGAATCAAAGGACCACCAAACCAATCACTGACAAACACACAGCTACTAGCTGTATTGGAATGTTTCAAAACTGGGGAACTCCAAAAAAATATCTGGAAACTGGAAATGATGTATATATATTTCGAGGGTAAAGACTAAGACCCGATTTCTGTTGTCCATGTCTTGTTTGATGTCCATGCTAGTTTATGACACACTTGGAAATAATTAGATATACACGCTCCTCACAAATAAACTGTATTAAGGTGTTTGCGTTCCTGAACTAGGTGACCTTCGGATATGATTTCATGTTTCAAGCAGGACATAGAGTAGACCATGAATCAATATTTGCAGCACTAGGGTCGAACAATGCCTGAATCTATTCTGCTGGGTATCACCAGTTCTGATATTCCCAAAGTAATGTAACTCTACAAACACCCAGAACAACATCTTCAGAAGGCTTCACATGCCAACGTGCCCTTGATCATCAGCAATGTTTGAGGCTTCATAAAATCCACCTTTCATACTTGGATGGATCAGACGATGCGTCACTTGTGAAACATGAAAATTCGATCCAGGCCAGTCTGCAACCAACCATTGTGAGCTACGGGTCCATGCTCAGTGCTTTTGAAGAAGTTGGAAAGTGGCAATTGGCTTTAGCTCTCTTTCAACTTTTACCCACTGTGACCTTGCAGCCAAGCGTCACTTGATGCGGTGAAGTTTTTTTGTTTGGAACTGGTTGATGCGTTTTTTTTGTTGTAGCTCAACAAGTACTGTAAGATATAGACACAAATAACTAGATAAATATGTATTTAACATATATATATATATTTATAAATGTATTTATGCAATATATAAATATATGTACTTTTTTTGTAGGGTGTGTTTATCATGACTAACATCTTCAGAATGGGTATGGTTGGCTAATGGCTGAACATCAACGAAACATGCTGGTCGGCTTTAAAGTAATGCAGTCAACATCAGCCAACATTTTTTGGTGTCCATACATACTTGTCTTTTTGGTGTTTCAGTTCTATGATTTCTTTTCAGCCCTATGTTTGGAAGATTCACCTTTTTAGTTCATGTGTTTTGTTATTATTTGCGTTGGTTTAATCTCAGTTTTTGAAGCAAGGCCGTTTTTTGGTGACATCTTCACAAAAATGACTTGTCAACCTCCCTCCCCCCAATGTACCCCCCTCAGAAATAAAGGATTACTGGGGCCTTATCAAGGAAATCCAATGGTTAATAGTTAATACGCCAATACGCCCTTAATAAGATCTTCTATTTCTGAGACGTGTGCGTTTGCGAGGGGGATAGGTTGACTAGCCCCACACAGCGCCTACTGTAGTGGATTTCGGTCGTCGTTGCCGAAGGTGATTAGCTTCAATGCTGTTTTAAGTTCTTGTGCAAAGGCAGGACAGTGGCAGGTGCCTCGGGAATGGGCAGGAAGTGAGAGGAGGGTGTTGTATTTGTTTGTTTGTTTGTTTGTTTGCTTGCTTGCTTGTTTGTTTGTTTGTTTGTTTGGTTGGTTGGTTGTTTGTTTGTTTGTTTGTTTGTTTGTTTGTTGGTTTGTTCGTCCCGTCGTTCCTTTGTTTCTTTGTCTCCTTGTTTCTTTGTTTCTTTGTTTGTTTTGGCTGGTTGCGGATGTGGTTGTGGTCGTCGCTGTCTCGTCGTCATCGTCGTCGTTGTCGTCGTTGTCGTCGTCGTTGTTGTTGTTGTTGCTGTTGTTGCTGTTGTTGCTGATGTACAATGATCATTGATAAACCTCGACTAAACAATGTTTTTTGGGGGGAATTGGGATTCCCATGAATTCTACTTCCATTGACGTAGTGATTTGCCATCGAAGGAAAAACTACAGTATTCCACTTTCATTTGTTGTGCTCTTTCGAAGTATCTTGCGTCCAATTTTTCTTTGATACTGTGCTGACCTCCAAAATATGTCATTGCAACGTATGTTTAGCCAGCCAACAGAAGCTTTGGTTTGAGAAACACCTTTGTTGCCACTGCTGGTCGCTGGTCATATCAGCTACCTCCAACCTGGAGGTGGCCATGATCCTATGCAATCAGCCAAGTTCTATCCGTGGGCTTTCTCCAGACCTCATTAGCTACAATGCTGTCATGAATGCCTTTGAAAAAGGTCAACAATGGCAACGAGCGTTAGAGATGCTTGATGCAATGTTGCTTTGGCCAAAAACGCAACTGGCTACCAGTCGTGAAATATGTGTGTGTGTGTGTTTGTTGTTTGTTGTTTTGATACCGTGACTCTGACAATTTCATTAATATGAAGACCGCCATGGTCAAACTGCTTCAAACAATTATTTTTGGAAATCACTATATGACAACCTCTGTGAAAAGACGACAGGTTTCCTGAGAGGGTTCCACCAACAAACTGCTTGTCTCTTGAACTTGGGTCTAAAATATGAACATATATTTGTATGTTTATCTTGATTTGTACATATGTGTATCCCTGCAAAATAAATTTGGGTGGTATAATAGCCTGTGATCGTTTGTAACCATACAACGCCATGGCTTGGTTCATCATTGCAGTGGCCTCTTAAGTTCAACTAGTTCTTAGGAATTGCTTGGCGATTTGAGTCACCTGGTTCATGTTTACCTGGTGGTTTAGGGTATATAGGGGATGAAAAACTACCCAATTATATAGGGATTATTATAAGCCGTTATAAGGATCCCTATAAACCGTATAATGGAAAGGTAATAAGGTTTATTTTTTTTGTGGCTCACCTGTTGCTTGCCATTTTTGTTGATGTCTTTTTATTGATGAGCGTCAGCCAAACCCATCCGTTTTTTTTTGGTCACCAGCTGTCATGGTAACTTGTGGAAACACATATCAAATCCCCTGCTAAACTATATTTGTTCAGTTCATATGGTGGGTATTTCATACCAGTGAAGGGTGATTTTTTTACCACCAACCCCACTATACTTAATACAATTAATACACCTTAAAAGCAGGTGGACATTAAATCATCTACCCTTGGAACTAACAGCCATCCCATACCAAAAAAGGTCCTTTAGATTCGATGATTTTGCCGGCTTTCCCCTTTGGATGGTAGAAAACAACAAATTCTTGCAGGTCTGTAGCACAAATGCAGCCAGACATTGTCAGCTTTAGTGCTGCTATCAGTGCATGTGAAAAAGCACGCACAAAAGAGTGGCGTAAGGCCATGCTTTTGTTGGATGCTGTGTTGAAGGCCACACTTTTACCCGATTTTTGGCGGAAAATTGTTGGGGCTGACAGTTCGGACGTCATAGGATTTGAACATTTAATTTTATGACAATATACAGTAGTTGAAAACAATGCATTTGTTGGGGGTGTCATAGAATCATAGTCCTGATGCGTCCAAATAATAACAAAATACTCACCTGATGCCTCATGCCGGTCTTGATGACTAAAGCTTCTGTTGGATGTGGATAAACTAGCTGGTGTTTGGAAAGGAGCTAAGGAACTTGAGGTATCAGGTATCTTAAAGTCCCTTCACAACAGAAAGCGATTTGGAAATACCCCCAGGTTTCGATCAGCACATCTTAGTAAAGATTTGGTTCAGCACCTAGAACTAAATGTACTGTAGTACATTGCTTTCAAAGACTCTTTGTGACAAATTTCTGGAATGGCTATTCTTATGACTTTTGCTTCTGCCATTAAATCGTTGATTTGACTTCTTTTGTGTTTTCTATAAACAAGATATTTCATGTTGCGTTTTTTGCTCATGGGTGTGTTTACGTTTACAATTTGTTTAAATGTGTACTACCCAAGTTCATCAAAACTCAGGATTCTATTTGCTTCAATGCTGCTATCAGTTCCTGCGAGAAAGATGGACAGTGGGAACAAGCTCTTGCACTTTTTCGGCAGATGGAAGCAGCTCATCGTTTACCCGATTTGATCACTTACAGTTCAGCTATCAGTGCCTTTGAAAAAGGCAGGATCTGGCAAAAAGGAAGAAGTCTGATGTGATGACTATGCTTCCTTGACTGTAGGATATATTGTACATATGTAGTCTTTTCCCAAACAGGCCAAGAAATGCCGGGTATCGACATGGATGTCCCATGGAGCTTCATATGCTACATGTTTCATCAAACATAGCTTTTTGTGGGCAATCTAATATGAAGATTGTGAATGCACGGACCACATAGGTGAATTGTCGTTTTTTTTGTTGGTCATTACTTCCTTGAAAAAAACATGTCAACAACAAATCAGTGATGGTTGCAGCAACTGGAGTTTTAGATGTCGTAACTGGAGATGGGAGTCTCATGTGAACTTCATGGGAAAATTTGAAGGCTACCCACCTATCACTCCACCCACAAATCGTTGAGTTTTGCCGGTTTTTCTGTTAAAAGAATCCAGTTTTGGGCTTTCATGTTAGTGTTTTGGGCGTGTTCACAGGTTGTTATTCATGTTCAGGTCTTTTCCTTAATATCACCTTGTCTCTTAAGCCAGGATATTTTTGGTGGTGTAGTTTACCTTGGGAAGGGGGAGGTTATAGTGACCAGCTTCCCCATGATGCACATGTCGTTGCCTCCAGGCAACCAATGGCTTTTAGCCTTGCACATCTTCTCCACAATGAGATCTGCCATTATCCGGCCAGATGTCATTACCTTCAATGCTGCCATCAGTGCATGTGAGAAACAAGGGCAATGGCAACAGGCATGGCATGGTGAGAAGAGCAAGCTGCCACCGAGAAAACCTCTCAAATACTTGTTTTTTTAATGAAATACCCCGTGAGGTCATTCTTTGTCACTACTTCCTGGAGCAAAATCGAATCAAATCCACCATGCTGCAGGAAAGAATGGACATGTTCCAATGCGGTAGTTAAAGAAAAACTGGAGGGTGTATCTAGTTTTTGGACAACCCCAAACCCACCGAACTCCGAACTTATGTCAATTTACGCATTGTGAATTGGGGATGTGTGTGTTTTTGGTGAATAAATCCCATGGGTCAGGGGATAGTTGGATGTACCCCTATGGGAAATCCCTATACAAGCCCAATCTAGTAAGTTATAAGTTATAAGTTTATAATCCCCAACAATCCCTAGAGAACACAATAAATACCATGGTACCATGGGTACCCTTAGGACGGGGTACACCCGTCCTTGTCCCTTGAATGGGGAAACCTTTCGATCACCTACCAAGTCTCCATCGGTTTACGTTGCATGGTTGAACCATGCATCTGACTTACAAACCCGCCTCACCCATATCCATGGTAGTTAAAGATCATGGTACTTTTTGGGGGAACAAACAACTGGGCTGTGCTTAGTTAGTTAGTGATGAGCATTCATAAGCGATGGATGACCATTGGGACCCTACTAAATGGGGAGCTAATATGAGCAATTGGGTGGAGGATGAGCACCAAACAGACAAGATGCCCTGACCAATTCAGAATGTTAGAACTTGTCTAGCTGGTGGTTTCAAATATGATTTATTTTCATCCCTATTAGGGGAAGATTCCCAATTTGACTAATATGTTTCAAATGGGTTGAAACCACCAACTAGTTGTTTTTGGATTGCGTATGCAAAGTTTTCTGGCTTGTTCGACGTCACTTTGAAGTTAAAGATTCTTGTGACCACTCGAAAAAATCCTATACTCCCCCTAAGGATCCAATCAAGTTGTCAGATGATGAGTGGGGTGTATAATCACCTCGTCAGAGAGGTATTCAGGTTCCATTACCATTCTCTGAAGGTGATTGGATCCCCTAGGGATAAGTAACCACCTCCTTCATTTTTCCCTCTCCATCCGTATTTTATCATTTGCAAAAAGGCCATTGCATTGTTTTGCGCAGTTGCTTCACCAAGTGTCATTTCCTTCAATGCGGTCATCAGTAGCTGTGACTAGGTGGCAGATGAATCATCATGTTTTGGGATGTTTTTATACATCAATACGGTCCCATAGGATCCTTAGGGCTAGTATATTTACTTACATTAATGGCTCATTTTTATGCTCAATGTAGGTGAATATTGAATATATGGATCCTAAGGGGATGGAAAATTGTCGAATTTGCCTCATGTCTTACCCCGGTAACAAAAATTGTGGAAAAATGCAGATCCATGTGTTGTTCATGGTGTACCCCCCCCCAACAAAAAACAGATAAGGCATAAGTGCAGGGATGATTTTCTTTGGCCAAAAGTCTGTTATCCACATGTGTCATGATCATGGCAAATGACACAGCTTTTTTGCTGGTTCTCATAATATCAAAGTTGCATTATTTTCGATGTTAGTAAACATCCAGAGGATGTTTTTTTCTGTTCAAAATGTACCTTTCTCCCGCAATCATAGTTCAGCGTAAAATACGTGTATCTCTACAGTAATAGTAGTTTAATTACCTTTCCAATATGCAGCATTTTCCATTGAACCATGACCCATATATGCTCCATGCAGGGAATATTTACCTACATTTCTCCTTGTTCATCTGGCCATTTTTCACCTTTTTGTTTTAGGTAAATCATCCATACAAACGGACCGGCGCATTACCGGGGGATTGCCGTGCCGAGGCGAGAAGGCCGGTCAATGGCAAAAGTCGTTACAGTTCTTCGATGACATGCTGAAAGCCGTCGTGGCACCAGATGACGCTTTTTGCTTTGGCGTTTTGGTCAACCTATAGCCCCCCCTCCTCCATAACGTACCACCTTTCTTCAGAAATAAGGGCTTATGAAGGGCTTCAAAAACCACCAGGTTTCCCTTACCCAGGCCTTATTTACACCCTTATTTCTGGGGGGTACGTTGAGGGGGTAGGTTGACTAGCCATGATTTTGGAGGTTTTCGTTTTCTTAGAGGCGTTTTTTTTTCTCCCAATATGAGGGGGTGGGGAAAGAAGTGCAGAAAAACGGGAGGGTTCGTTCGTGATACCTTTAGGGGACAAAGGGTGGTTCAGACCCTGAAAATTGGAAGCCTCTTCTAGTCTTGCTGAAATAATTTCTCTTGATCAAATGGACCACCCTAATAAAAACAAATAATGATACAGTACTTGGATGTCCCACGAGGTTAGTAAAAGGTTAGTAAGTGGGTTATAACCCCAACATACCCCATAGATATAAGTAGGCTATAACTACTGACCATTTACTAGCCTCCCTGGGTTTTGCATGTGATGCTTGGGAGATGAGCATGGTTTCTGGGTGCTTGGGGTGTGCTAAAAGGTGGCTAACGCAAGGACCTTATTCTTGGCACGGGTTTTCTATGTAGCAACTTGTCCGAAATATACGTGTTATTTTGGTTACTAACGACCCTCTAAGTTTCTTTTCAATTTCAAACTTCCAGTTGAAGATCCTATTGGTTCATGCAGTTCAAGGACATATTGAATCATTAAACACAGCGGGATGATTCCTTTTTTGAATGCAAACTCCAATAATTTGCGGTCCAATATGAAGAAAACCATCACAACATATGGATTTGCCCACCTGAAGGACCAGACCTACTGCAGCTACCAGGCCTAACAATTCACTGGAAACTTGTTTCGATGGCGACACCACTAAAGAAAGTCATTGGACAAAGATACGGAGGCCATTCAAAGGGTATGTCCCCATGTCAGTCACAGCTGGGTCATTTATATTGGTTGATTTGAAAAGAAGCTGTTAGTTTTAGGGGCGTTATCACGGATGAAATTATCTTTAGATATCCCATAGGATCCATGTATGGTATCACTGATGATTTTTTAAGGTTGCACATCAACGCGGAGCAACAACCAGAAATCGCCATGTGTAAATTTGTTTTCTATTATTTGATCCCCTTTTTACGGCCATTTACTTTTGGTAAATGGAGTAAAATGGTTTCACCATTCTTCTTTTGGGGGGATACAACGGACCAACCGACCCGACCAACAGTTTGGTAGTGGTGAGATGTTCGAACCCATCTGAAGAGAACTGTCTCAAGAAAAAACGTGGGACAACTCAACCACCCTCCCATAATTCCATGCTTCAGTGAAAGATGTATCTGTATCTCCAATAGGATGGTGTTTCCATTCAATTTGGGGTTTCAAGATTCCATGATTATATGGGAGAAAGAGTTGTTAAACAAGCAGTCCGAGTTGCTGGGAAATTGGAGTGACCGACGAACCTGAGGATATTACTTTTGCAGCAGTCATCAGCTCCTGTGAGAAGGGACAATACCTCGAGTCGCTGAGAAATGCAGAGAAAAAGAAAATGAGAGCTTTCGCCAGTGTTTTCATGGGATTTACCAGGGTTTCACAGCCGACGCAACAAAATGTGTCGGATGTTTTCTGTTGGGGGATGTTTTTTTTGGAAAGACTAGTTACAAAAGGAAGCCCAGAAACTGATTTTGAATATGAGTATGTATTGATCTGACCTGATGTTTCGCAGAGAATTTGAGTAGGGAAAGATGGGATGATCACTCACCATTCCATGACACTGTGATCACCAAAGTAAAGGATCTCCAACAGACACTTGAAAGGCTTCTCTCAAACAAAGAGGTACAGTAGAATCATTTACACTCCGGTAAACTATCATAGCAATGACAATTCCACCATTTGTAGATGTATTTCCTACTGGAAAAGGTGGTTTTCCATTGCTATGTTAGTTGATCCCAGAGTGTAACCACCCAGAAAGCAAAATGTTTTTTTTAGATCTTTGAAGCTCCTTATGCCTTGTTACCTTGTTGTATGTGATCATGGTTTTGTTGTACCCATGACTGAGACTCTGTTAGTAGTAGCTGCCACTTGGGTAGATTATATAGAGTTTTCCGTTGTCCTGAAATTCAGTGGAGTGATTTGGACTGTTTTCCTGGATTCAAAAATAAACTGTTAGATATACATGTATTTGTTTTTACATATATATACTTATGTATCCGTATATGCGCAGATGCTAAGTTGCATCTTTGATAACACATTTTAACTATTGACGGTCCACAAACTTCGGCATTTCCCTCCTGGACAATTTGTGAAAACACAAAAATCATCATTCTAGCTGTGTCGATTCCCAAGGATCCAGAATTGTGGAAGTTCCTTCGTTTATTGGCCACCTTGAAAGTGAAGGCGTCTCGACGTGAAATCCGTGCAAATTCGAGGAACATGATTTCTGACGGTGGGGTCGATCAGTGGTGACGTTGTGGTTTTTCTCCCAGTTCCAGGGATAGAGAAATAGCCTCCTGGGAAGGATCACAGATCCCTTTTTAGAGGCACTTTGGGGTCCATGATGTTCCTTTTCCCGGTTGGTGGGATATGTTAGATCTTTGGAGGGTACTTAGTAGCTGGAGACATGATCCAAGTTGATTACCTGTAATCTTTTTTTTCAGATGGGTTGGTTCAACCACCAACTAGAATAGAGTTTGCTGAATGATATCATGTCTGTAGCAGCCATGTACAACTTGAAGCAGTCTTCAAGCAATCAGTATGTTGGATCGAAAGGCTGGAGGATGTTAAGCAATGATGTTGACTATCAATGAAGCAGGCATATATGGTTGTAACATGTTTGAACTGAAAGTGTTTTTCAAGACATACCATTTTGACTCTGTTGAAGTTGGAGTATCTTTCATCTCAAGGAATTTGGTCAGAGTTGTTTGAATCCTTGGGAATTCCAGTGAGTTGTACCAACTTTCCTATCATCTGTTTCTGGAGCATTCCCAAAAATTCCCAGCAAAACTTGGATCAATGTTGTTTTGCGGTTTATTGCACAACCAAAACAAATGACTACATCTCGTGTCAACAATCATTTGGGTGGTGTTTTTTAATCTTTATGCATACTTCTACCCCTACATTCAGAAAATGATCCAATTACACCTGCGCTTTTTTGTTTCAACTCGGTGGTGAACATCCCACCAGCTGGTCGTCATGTTGGTTCATCCTAGAATATGAAGGGGAAAAAAAACAGGTTTCCATCCTCATGTTCATTGATCCATTCCCTTTTCCCTTCCACAGTCCCTACACCAAATCACAGATTCAAGAAACAGCATCAAACACATCAGATCTTGTCTGGAATCACTGGAAAAGACCACACATAAGTAGAATTCACCAAGCAAGGCCCCAACAAGCTTCCTATAGTTGGCTTTTTTCACCTCCTTTTGTTGACCAAGTCAAATCGTGATTTGGAGAGTCCTAAGTCCAAAATAGAAAACAATGAATCTACCGTGAGTTTTGCTTCTTGGTTTGCCATTCCATTCACCCCCCCAAAAAAAAACAGATCCTAAAAGCCTCTCTGCGTTTCAAACGTGTCCTTGCCCTTCCGTGAATGGCGTTTGACACTTGACAGGTCCCGGACTTACCTACCTGGCTCCGTACGAAGCAGGCTCAGCATTGGAGTTGGTGTTAGGTTTCAGCCATTTTTAGGGGTTCCAGATCTAGGTGGTGGTTTCAATCATTTTTATTTTCAACCCTACCTGGGAAAATGATCCAATTTGACTAATATTTTTCAAATGGGTTGAAACCACCAACTAGAGATGTTTTTTTGTTGTGTGTCTCATTTGGCGTGGGGTAGATTGCATTTGGTATACAGTATGAGACTGAAGTCAAAAAATATGACCATTCACGAGATATTTGGTATACGTACATATGTGGACATAGGCCTTTACCAGTATTTCCGTATATCCATTGTCATGAAAACTGTATGTGATTTTTGCTTGGAATATGTTGCAACTTACATTTACCTCACATTTACATGGTCGAACTGTAAACGTGACTCCTTTCTGTTTGTACGCATGAAAGACTGATCTCCTTCTAGTTTTCATATGCAATATGTGACAGGCTTTTAAAGATATCAGTATCCTTCTGAAATTAGGCCATGTTGTGGCCAGGTTACTGTTTTTTGTTGCTTCAACTATAGGACTATTTGACCATCCCCGTTGTTCTGTTTAACCACAATTTTGTCGGGTGTCCATCGACCAGACTGGCTTGGAAGAAGGGCCAGCACAGGTGGCAGATTGTGATGGGTGCTGCATACCACGTAGGATTTCGGCTTGGTTGATGACTAACTATATAACTATGACGTGATGTTAGGATTTGACCATGATTTGTACGGGTGTTTCAGGTTTATACTCTGGTAAACTAACATAGCTGGCCTGGAAAATGGGGGTCCCCTGAATGAGTCGATGTTAATTTCCTATTGAACATGGGGGATATCCTAGCCAGCTATGTTGATTGATCCCAGAGGGCACAATTCCTGCGAAAAAAACATGTCTAGCGAGATTTGATTCTGGTTGGTCAAGTTGGACATTGGAATCCAATGGACAGTATACCATGCTGGGTGGGGTGTCTGGTTTTTCCAAAAAAGGGTTGTGGTACTTTGGTTGAGCAATGAAAAAACCTCGTTGTTCAGGGTATTTAGGGGATTAAACTACCCAGGTATGTGGGGATTGTGATGAAGCATTATTACTTTAAGGATCCCTGTAAAACTACCGGCATAATGGAAAGGAAGTGTGTGTTTGTTTGACGTCGTGGCTCATTTGGTTTGAAGCACCTTTTCTCATTTCCCTGATATCCTGCGAATTCTGGTGAAGGTAAACTACAGGAGTTGTGCCTCAGAGACCAATATGCTTGCTAAAATTGACCCGTCAAAATATGTACTATTGATGATAACAAAACTGATAATATTCAAATACGATTAACATAATGATCAAAATCGATACACTGATAACTAAATTAAACATAAAAATATAGTACTATGTTTTGTTCTTCCAAGATACGTGTTCACTTCTAAGGTATCTCAGAAAATTTGGAGCCGTGAACAATTCGGGAGCATTCTACCATCCTTTGAGGAGACAGCAACCAGGGAGATCTTGCCTCGGCTCCTGGTAGTGTTTAACGATATTGACGAAGAGGACGTTTGCCAAACGATCATTGAGTGGTTTCACTTGTGTGTTGTCATATGAGTCATAACGAAACTGTCGTAACATATGAAACATATTCCCCTGGGGAAATAAGGGGGTATGAGTCTAGTTACTTCAATTTTTAGTAACCATGATGGTTGATAATTTAGTTGTACATCACAGGCTTACTTAGTTACTTTTTCGTGGAAGGATTGGGGTAGCGATTGTTTTTTTCATGATCTTATCGTTTATTGCATGCTTGTGATAGCTGGAGAATATGTTTTTGAGGCGTTCATCACCTAGTGTAGGTATTTAAGCAGCGCCTAGCCTCACAAAAGAGGTATTAAAGGTACCTCCGTTGTTGGGGGTACCCCTCCCGAAGTTTAACAGTTCGCCCCTGAAACGCTACCTTCCCAATATAGGAAAGGATCGTCTTCCAACCATCATTTTTCAGGTGCTATGTTAAACTTTGGGGGGTGTAGAAATCATTCTTTACATCCCAAGGTCTCTCATCTTTCCTGAGAGCAATTATGGAAATTGCATTAGTGAGCATATACAGGAGATTTTTGAAGATACTTTGGATTCGGAAAGATGACTAGTGATTACCATGGGAACCCAAAACCTACATTTTTAGGGTTTATAACCCATATTTTGGGGTGTAAAACCTTCATTTTTCATGGTTTTGGGGTCGAAGGATAGTTTATACTCCAGTTTTGTTTGGGGCCATCTATGCAGGAATCCAATTTTACTCCCTCAATAAATTGTGCGAAGCCACACCCTTGTCTCCTAAGATGCCCAGATTGAACCAAACAACAACTGTCGTCGGATAAAAAAATTGGGGATGCTACTAGGCGACGAGACGATTTATATATAACGAGATATCTTGGCTATTTTCTTTGATGAACTTCAGGGGCTCTGATCTGCTGTCTTTGTTCTTTTTCAATTGCATTTCGGAAAATAATAAAACAAAATTCAGCATTCATGTTTCACCCGCAATCTGCTAGCTGTATTTATTGTAATGTCGAGCCATTGTTTTAATTTCGATCAACAAGATCTGATCCAGAATTCAGAATCCAGCAACACATTCATAGTTCATCAAACTTGCAAGATGTGTGTTTTCGTTTACAGTTGGCAATATGAACATATTCAATCGATCCTGGCTGGACAAACCAAAAATGCTTTTTTTCACACACCTTAAGTTCCCCAAGTTTGGGTTTGCTCAGATGGTTTCAGGAGGTAGAAGAACCTTGGGACTTCTTGAAACATACGGAATGGAAGGCGGCGTTTGGAAACCGTGGTGGTTTATAGCTGATTGTATACTTGAATTCTGTCTCAAATATGTGTGGTCTCTACAGAACGGAGCTAGCTGTTTAATTGGGTGGTTATAAACACTATACCTTTAAATGTGGCCTTTTCTCAGTAATAGGGAAGGTTTATAGAGATCCCCTACTAAACATGGAAAAATCGTTGGGGTCACTGCTACTGGGAGGGGCCCGCAACCCCCAATCCCCCCCAAAAAATAGGGCCTCAGGCGAATTTACGTAGGCCCCGCCAGGATTGGCACTGTGCCACATTAAAGTCAGAAGGGTTGTATCATGTTTCTGAAGTATAAAAAATGCAAATGTTCCTCAACACTGGTTGTCATCCCTTTTGGTTTCTGACCTGCAGAGAAAAATGGATTTCCTAAAAAAAACAAAAATACGAACATACCACCACCCCCACACACCCAAAAAAATACAAGAAAGAAACACACACACACACAAATAAATCAACAAAAACAAGCTCAAACACAAATCAACACACACACACACACATGTACACAAATATACCAACAAAAACACAACCTCAACAAAACCTCATTTTCCTCAACCTCATCATGACTCAACCATGGTCATGGATTCATCCCTATGGGTTTTTAAAGCCCGTCAGGCAGCCCCTTGGATCCGATGTGCCCATGCACCACATTTACCTGGACACAGCGTGGAAGCTTAGTTGAAGGAGGTCTATAGATGAAATGGAGGGGGGGAAAGAGTTGAACAAAAAATGGTTCATTTTCATTTGATGAGAGCGTTTTTTTTGGTAGTAAAGAAAATATTTTTTGTATATATACAAGTATAAATGATATATATGTAACATTTTGTATTTAGACGTTTATATTAGAGATTTGGTAAGTTGAAGAGAAATGGGTGGATAAAGAAGGGGGGTAGCGAGAGATCGTAGAAGGATTAAATAATCAAATAGTTGAAGCTACGGCATATTCAGAAACATCTCCAAAGATAATGTTTACTTCCAAAAAGGTGTTGTTTTTCTTTCCAAGGCATCATCACTCGTTGTATCAACGACAAACTTGCCAAGTTTGTCTCCAGAAGAGCTTCATTTGAAACCAAAATCCCACTTGGTATCACTCTTCAGCTGTGAGGTTGTCAAGAAATGCTTTGTAGCGAGGAAGCTGCACAATTTGGCAGAAGCATGGGAAGCCCAAGAGTTGTGGTTCGAAAATGATGGTGGAGTTGACTCGGCTTGCGTCACTCTGACTAGCTGGTGCCTGGAAGGGTTACTAAGGGAGTGGTATTTAACTTCGCTTCTTCATTAGTAGGAAGCTATGGAGCTAACGGCCAGGTTTCCATCAGCTTTGGCTGAGGGAAACAAAAAACCAAACGGAAGCAAACCATACGACCATGGTCTAAACGAATGCTGCGTGGTGATTTTTTCAATATGTGTCAGCCCTGATCGTAAATGATGGGCCCGTTGGGGTGGAACATGAGGTTGTTGTGTTTTTAGTTGTTCCGTTTTTTTTCCAACAGAACACACTATACACATGGGCCAACAAACTTTTGGGGGAATGCATATTATATGTCTCCTTGGCAGGTTCCACGCCTTCCCAACCAACAAAACAAACAAAAAACGGTACAGATCTCGATACTTAGGAGGATCATCCCATGTAGTAAATGGTTAATAACCACGCTTAGTTTTCGTACCCTAGGTATGGATAGTCTATAGATATGCATGGCTTGGTTTCCCCCCTTAACTAACCACTTACTATATAAGTGGGGGCCCCATCCAGCTCCGCTATGGCTTCCCAGCAGCGAATTCGTTTCAGGTTTGCGACGACACCTCTTTGGTGAAGGCCCGGTGCGTGGCACTTTGGCTGGTTGCCATGGTGGCAGGTCTGAGTGATGTTCATCGTCCTTTTTCATCTTCCGAAAAAGTTGAAAAAACACAGAAGTAGCAGAAATGTTCGGGGATTTTGGAAATCATAACTGAATGTTCCAATCCTAATTTAGTTGAATGACTTTATGGGTTGTTGGTTGCCAACAACCCAGTTTCAATGCCTTGTGGTTTGGAACATTATCTTACGTTCAGGTTGGTGTGATTTTATTTCCAATATGGCATGATATCTCCTAAATCATCCAAGGCTGAAACACATGATTTTTTGTGTCACATGATCAACGTCGCACAAAAATCCCACCGCCCATCGAAGAATCGTATTCAACGTTCCCTTTCTGCAGGATATCCTGGTGGCTTTGGTGGGTTCGGATCTGAGTGTATCATATGCAGAAAAACTGCCATTGTTGTTGTTGTTGTTGTTGTTCTTCTTCTTTTTCTTGTTCTTGTTCTTTGTTGTTGTGCTTGTCCCAGGCATACTGTAATTCCTCCATTCCAATGTATATAAAAGACACATGAAGATTCCATGGTTTACAGACTGTTTTGTTGCTACAATGTTGGATGTTGGATGTTTCACAACAATTCGACTTCAATGCTAAGCTAACTTAGAGTTAGTTCTACACTCCTAGGAACTTGACACATCCCCCCAAGGCACTTTTGAAGACGATGTTCATTCTCCCAGGGTTGTACTCGTATATGTTAAGTCACTGGAATTCATAGTGTATACAGAGGCCATTCAGGAAATTGACTGCAACTTGTCCCAGTTGCCAGACGAGTTTCGTTTGAAGTTACAATGAGATGGTTCCATTGTTTTGAATCATGAGACCGGAACCTCCTATACCAATTAGAAGCGTTTATTTTGACATTTTGATTTGATGTTCCATTTTCCTTTCTTATTGGTACAGAGCCTGAAGTTTAACACTTCGCCCCTTACAAGTTACCGGTCCCCAAGTCATTTTTCAGGGGTCATGTTTAACTTTCGGTGTGTAGTGAAGGAAACCCTTGCATTGACGTCGTTTGATCCCAAAACTCTCAGTTTGTGTGACGTTTTGATTCGTGTATGGCCCATTCGTGTTTCGTGTTGTTTGCTTACAGTGGGGCGCCCAAGTACCCAATATTTAGGCAAACATACCCAAACCAGAGTCCAAGAGTCCTAAATGATGATTTTCACACGTGTTTTAGGTCTGCAGTTTATATCTTCTTGGGTAGATGATCTAAGTCAAGTTCACTACTTCTCCAACTGAATTGGATCGATTCACCTAGTGGAATATATTGATTAATTCAGAACTCCTGGCAACCAGAGAAATACACCCCCTAACAGCTTGCACGCAGCGCACCTGGGGAGACCAGCCTTTCTTGGATTCGGCCTATTTGGAGATTGGCCAAACTCAGGTTGCCTCTGACCGAAAAGCAATGGTTGGGAAACTAATAGAAATTGGGGGGGAAGTTGGTTTTCCTTTTGGTTGGTTTTAGGATGGTTGGTGTTTCGGATGGTTGGTTTTATTTCTGGCAATTCTTAGTTTCTTCCAGGTGTTCAGGATGGTTGGTTTTTAATTTCTGGCAAATTTTGCGATCGTGACCCTTTTTTGGGGATGGTGAAAAGTACGTGACCCCATTCAAAGGTTATATAAGTGACCTCCAACTACAGGATAAAAAGGTCACTTTCAATCACCTGGTTGATGTTTGTTCTTTTGTGTTTGTTATGAAGTTTTGTAGTTGTAGCAAAGTATCGTTTTTTGTCGGCGGGGGATATATGTGAAGTTGGTTTTGAAAATTAAACTAGGTGGTGGTTTCAAATATTGTTCATGTTCATCCCTACTTGGGGAAGATTCCCAATTTGACTAATATATGTTTAAAAGGGGTTGATTCAACCACCAACTACCAGGTTTTTATGTGTTCCAACAATTCCAAGGAAAAGAACGGCCGCCAAAATTTGCAAGTTTTTCCTGGTTTTCCATGTCTCCCACCGAAAAGGCCATTGAAATTTGTGGGCACTAGCAAACACGTTCATGTTGTTTCTATCTCTTTGTTCCTTTCAAACGCTCAGATGAAGAATGAAAATGATCCAAGAGTTGCCAATAAAATTGGCCACCAACATTGACATGTTTTTTTCCAGGATGAGTCCTGGGGGGTAAAGAATGGATCACTCATACAGTCAATATCCAGTTCTTTTGAGACCTTTACAAGTTGTGTCAAGTGTTTCTACATGCTAAAGCCAATCTAAAATCTAAATGTATATCTTAACATGTTCCTTTCTAAAATGACACCAACTTGGACCAGGGACCAGCCTTCAAAGGAGCGAATCGATTCTCGGACCATCGCGGGTTGTGAGCACAATTTGAGGTTGCATCATGTGTTGGACTACTGGGACTTCGTCCAGAAGCGTAGTGTTCCTGGCCTCAGAGGGTCGCGTTTCGACATTGGAATAACTTCAGGCCCGAGAGATCTTTATCTTTGGGAATAAAGGACAGACTATGAAAAACGTTTATGGTTTATAGATGGTGTTGTTAGTCTACATGATGTAATTTCAATTGGTGTTTTTTTTTATTTCATGATGGACATATGAAAGTGTGGATATAAGTTGTTCTAAGTATCTTTCATTTGATCTTCTCAGTGAGGTCCTAAGAAGGTTTTCGTTGGAGCTACTACTGGATTTCTGAGAGTCGTTGCTATTTTGGTTTTCCGTTTTATACCTTCATTTTGTATCATTGTATCATGTCTACAACAGTCTCGATTGATATCAGATCTTTTTGCTGGTTCAATCAGTTGCTGGTCCAATGGCAAGCGGGGAACACCCCAACGACCCCAACTGTGACACTATGATTGGATTCTTAGGGATAGAAGAAACTTTCTGAACCACCAACATTCACAGGGGATTTCAACTTTTCAGTTGTTTTGACACATGTTTGTTTAAACTATCCTCTGGTAAGCTAACATATCCCCCCAAAATGGCATTTTGAAGATGATTGTCCTTTTCCCAAGGTGGGATATGTTACTTCCCTGGTGGGTATTATGAACTTGGTTCAAAGGATTTCTGGGATTCTATGACGCGTTCGTGGAAACTCGTGGCTCCGCAAGGAAGTTCAGTCCTACTTTGATCTCCTGACCTCAGGCTGCTTATGTTCCTGGAAAGGGTGGTGGCTGGGTACTGGCTCAGGGTTGCCACAGCAAAACCACGTGGTCCCGTTTTTTTGTTGCTAAGGATACTTGGATTGACAGGTGTGGTCATTGTAATGCATTACCAAAAAGGTGTGACACTGTATGATTGTATGATACTGTATCTCTTGATGTCTTACCAAAATTTGGATGAACATGCAGTTTTGTTTTTCTTTCTCCCATAATTAAGAAAACGAGTTGCATCATCCTGCAACTTAACACCCTTCAATTTTACGTATTTTCCACAACTCCATAAGTCGAAGTTCAGTGTAGATGGTGTGACCGGAAGTGACGAAGTACACCCAAACAGTGGTGGGGTAGTTTGTTTAAGGGGTTAGTGATAAGACAGGAACAGAATGAAGCAAAAGAAAGATCATAGGGAATTTTACTAGATGATATATAGCTTTAGTAGGGGAATTCTCTCAAAATAGTCTGATTTAGACGTTGGTGAGATAGAATCTGAGTACTCCCAAAGCCCCCCGCGCTCTAATTTTGGACCCATGTGGTTTGGTGAGACTTTTTAGCTCCAGGTGAACGGCGCTTTTTTTTGCGAACAAAATAGGCCCACCATGTCAATGTCATCTAAACAACATCTCATGAGGCTTCCTACTAAGATGCAAGTCAATTTCTGAAAAACAAAAGCTGATCTGGTAGAAAGCAAACGTATTAACAACATGAAAACCAATCAGGATTTCATGAGGTTCCTATGTCACACCCCTGGTGGGTTTCCCACCAAGAAAACAGCTTCAAACGTTCACCATTCGCGGAGGACGTTTGAAGAGTTTCGATGCACCTGATCCCAAGAGCTGATGATGAAAGATGTTTCGTCTGGAGTCTCAGAAGTTTTCAAGTTGAAAAAAATGCAGGAAGGACCATAGATGAGTATGATAAGTTATAAGGGTTGATGTTGGTGTTGTATGAAAAATTATACGCCCGTCAGTATTATTCATTCATAAATATATATATAGTGTTTCTATAATATTATCTACCAATATTGCCACTATGATCTTCAGTTGTACACTTCAACAGTATTATGTTTCTGTGATTGTTGCCATTCCGTATTCAGAGGATCTTCTACCGTGATTCCAGTGGAGAATGATGTCTCTGATTTGAAAGAGATTACCATAGGGTACTCCTTCAGAAGTCCAAACAACAAAGCCAACCACCATTCGCCGTCCGGTGAGCCACCGCTTCGTTGAGCTTTTAAACCAGGATAACTGACACTCTTGAAGGCTCTGAACACAAAAAAACATAAGTGAATATCTTTGGACAAACCTCTTTTCTCAAATAACAGTGCAATCAATATGATGAATTCGTTGTTTTAGCCCTAGTGCTCCAAAAAAACCATTGAAAAGGTGTTTAGGCACCCAAAAGCCACTTGCAGAAGGGATTTTTTTGCATACTGGAGACTACAAAGTTGTACCAAAAGGATGACAATGGATTGAAGAACATTTGAGCATTGTAGCCATTCTCATACCATTCGATGTATGGAATATTTACCTACAATTCCCATAAATCTCAGCCAAATGTAGGTAAATATACCCTACATTCGGCGCATCTGGGATTGTCATTTTGCCCTGTTTTTTGATCCTGTGACTTTGGGTGTGCAGGAGCTGACCGAAAGGAGATTTGGTTTTGAAGAAACGGAAGGTTGCAGCATTTGTTATAGTCAATCTTATGCCAGATACCAAAATACACTTATAAACCTTCTTGAAACACCTGAAACATGATGGAATTTTGCAAAGAATTGTCTTTTGCCAAATATTAATATATCCTCATCATGCACATGTTCATCGTAGGAAATCCCCAAGTTACACAGGTTTTGTGACATAGAATTTGTCCCTTGCCAGTGAAGTGCATTGTTCAGACTGCAGATTGAACTCCACGCATCAGTTGAAGCCGGTTGTTTTTGTTGATTCCTCCTTACCATCAAGAGTATGTTCCCATTGGAAAATCCTGGAAACATTTCGGTGATTTAGCTGAAAGTTTGTCAACTCTTTGAATAGGGCAGGTCAATGTGGAAATTTATTTCACTAGTCTTCCAAATACCGAGGATCGGTGTTTGGGGGTCCAAACACCGATCCTCACAAGGTATGACTGGAGGATTTTGGAAGACTAGGGTTTTATCCTTTGGGTTTTATTTTTTTTGCTGAAACCCTCTGAAAAATATTGAACTGGAAGAATCATCATCTCCAAACCATTGAGTTTTTGGATGTTTTAACCTGAAGAAAACTGCCACTGCCCTATCGCCATGCTACGAATCGTTGCGGTGTCTGGGAACACATTGGCCAATGTGAACGTGACTTCTCCGGGAGAGCCCCTAAGCATCTTGGTGTGAAGGTTGTGGTGTTTGGGGGTCCTAACCGAGTAAGGGAAACTGGAGAGACTGTCACATGCTCAAAAAGACAGATGTGACATGTTGAATGGGTGAATCAGAAGAAAACAACTTATGTACTTGAGAACTCGTTGCAAGACGACACATGGTCATAAGAACCCATCATGATTCACAAGATATTTTGCCCAATGGAATGGCTGATTTCATCGCTGGGAAGCTGAGGCCAAGTGGTGAAGCAGCAATTGCAAACAGAGCACCTTGGAGCAAAACGTGGAGGTTGAACAACCCACAAGAAACCTATCAAGTTACCTCCGGTTTGATCGAAGTTGAACTAAAGATTGATATGGGCCCAATGTGTCAAACAAAATCAGATTGATGAAGTAAGGTATTGTCTTAGCTAAAAGAAGAGTGCCCTTGTTGGCTGTTGATTTCTTTCCCGGGCCCCACTATGTAGGTCAAACCGAGATGTGGAACAATTTCGGATTTTCAGAACAAAGCTCTTAATTGATGAAGTCTGGTATGATGCTCTGAATCAATTATGTTTGTTCTTTTCGAGTCCAATGACGGTTAATGGTTTACAATTCTAAACATATTGCAACAATGACTTGCCTTTCATAGAGATTTCTTGGACTGAAGTTCAACCAGCAACCATCCAACCACTCATATCAGCCATTGTTCGAACTTTACTCTCCAAAGTTTCATGTTCAAAATCTTGAAGCCATGATTCATTTCCAAAGGTTGGTACTCGTATCTCCCGGAGATGAACCAGCATAGATTGCTATGTAAGATCCAGAAATCGTTAGAGATGAACCAAACAAGCAAGTTGAAATCTTTCCGGATCTGGATCTTGAATTAGCAAGATCTCTATATAATTTTTATGATCCAAAAATGGCAAACAAGTTGAAATCATTCATTTCTTGTACCATTCTTCTGGTAAAAAAATCTTGCCCTTCCCCATCTCCACCATTGATTCTACCTCAGGCTTGGCGTGAGCGCTTGTCGCTTGCGACTCTTGTCCAATGAGTCCAGGGAGTTGTCGGAAAAGGAGTCCTACGAGGTGAGTTCCGAAGAAGGGGTGAAGGGTGAAGGCCATGAAGGCCGAATGGTGGTTGTTTTTTTCAAAGGAATGCTTGGAGGATCATTCCATGACTTGGATATAAGTGGTTAATAACCATAGTGAGCGTAAATTCACGAACTAAGATGCATTTTCACGACTTGGATACTAGTGTTTTTTTTTCGCCGGGTCATGGTTAATAAGTCCCCTATAAGTAAGATTCGTTAGTTTCGGGGAAATGCTATGAAGCAGCTGCGTGTGTGGAAAGAGATCTATTTGGTCAAAATATTATAGCGAATGTCGACATGACTTCACCCCCGAAGGTCGAAAAAAGGGAGTTCCTTCACTGCAGGGGCCAGATCTCATGTACCCTGTAGTGAAAGTAGATGGCTGGCTAGTCACTCCCAAAAGGTGGAGTTAAGATATGGGGCCATGATAAACTAAGACTCATGGGAGTGGCTAGCCATCTACTTTTGCAGGTGGTGTATTTGACCAGATCTACCTTTCTTTAGCATGTTGTTATTTGTCAGATGACGTCTTTTTGCAGTATCCTTCCCGACCGAAACTAACACGGCCAAGTGTTGAAGAATTGAGATAACTACGTGTCTCAAATTCTCAAAACTCGCACAGACCACCCTAGAAATTTCACGCAGATACTGAATTTAGGCCACCAAAAAAATGGAATTTCCAATCAAGTATGACTCCTTTGGGAATTTTATGGCTAATTTGTTTGGCGGGTATTGATACAATACCTTTGGACCCCAAAACCATGAAAAATGAAGGTTTTAAACCCCCAATATATGGATTATAACCCCTAAACAAGAAGGTAGTGGGTTCCCATGGTAGATATACCTTCATGTCAGGTATGATGTGTTTTTTTTCTACATCCGAACGCGCCAGGAGTTGGGATGTCCGTCTGAACTTCAGTGCCTTAGCTGGATGGGTTTAGGTGTTGATGCCTGGAGAATAGCGTTGTTGTTGTTGTTGTTGTTGTTGTTGCTGTTGTTGTTGTTGTTGTTGTTGTTGTTGTTGTTGTTGTTGTTGGAAGCGCATTCCAAGCAATCCGGACAGACATCACGACGGAAACATCGCATAAGATATGTGTGACATAATCTTGCTGGATTTTTGCTAAGATGTTGTCCAGTTCATGGCACTTTTCTTTGTGTTGCGAAATGGTTTGAAACCAGAACACCATCACCTTCAAGAAGCAATGTGTATAATTACGTATATAATATCAATATTTACATATTTATTTATAATATTTACATGTTTATACGTGGAGCTTTCACATTGTGCTTCTTCATTTGTCCCTTTTATAGTATGAATCTAATACAAGGCAATTTGTAGCTTCTTTGCACACCAAGACTCCTAAAACCAAGTTCATCAACGGAATCCCAGAGACCTTTCTGATCTCAAAAATAACATGATGTTCACAAAAAAAGTATATATAAGCATATTAATTACAAACATGTGTATGTGTATATTATCATATTCAGATTTATAGATGAAATACTTTATATTTTGTGTATATATATATATATATCAGTAGTATATATATATATAGATCTACAAACAATGTTCCTTCCAAAACTTTGCCATGTACAAAGCCAACCTTTTTTGCTTGTGAATTTCACCTCGGCCTTCGCCGAGGTTGGTGGTGCTTCCTTATCGCCAGGACAAGGCGGACGAGTTGCGGTCCGCTTCGGCGCTCGGTGCCGTGGATGCGATGAGCAGTGACCAAGACCCTGGGGAAATGCTGGTGTTATAGGCTTACCCCTACTTGGAGGATCATCCCAGTTAGTAAGTGGTTAGTAACCCCCATTTATAAGCTTACTAACCATGGTTATTAACCACTTACTAACTGGGATGACCCTCCAAGTACCCAGACACTTGGTTAGTTTGGTATATTTTTACCTACATGAATGGTTCATGTTTTTTTTTCTCAATCCCTCCAAGACCTGGCCATGCCATGCCTGTTAGCTACTGTGAGGTCCATGGGAGAGCGAGTAAAGGAGCCAGGGATTTTCATGTATTTTTAGAAGCCTATAGAATCCGAAACACAATCACAGGGGTTGTAGGGAATTTACTGGTATATAGGGATTAGTTAAAAGAAGCCAGTATAATGCTTGATGAAAATTTGGCCCCGGTAAAGTCCAAGTGGACTATTTTTGTTAATGGTATTTTTCTGTAAAGAGGGCATTGTTTTTTAGTAAGGGTTTACTTCATCAACAATATTCCAGGTAGAACTATTTTTTATTGGTTGGCTTGGCTTCCAAGGATTTTCAAGGGAATGTTTCACTGACAAAAAAACACGAAATTTGACTCCCCAAATCATAAAAGAAGTCAAAAAGAACGCCTAAATGGTCTAGAATGTTTTTTTTTTGCGCAGCTTCAAAAATCTGCTATCCCTAAGTTCAATGCTCCGAGACTTTCACCCTTCTTGTCATTGAACAAACCCCTTGTGACCCCTTTGTTGAGGCAACGTAACTGACGTGAAGCATTTGCTCCAACTACCACAGGAGCTGGGGAAGAGATATCGGCGATGTTTTGGCATAAATATTGGCACACAAAACGACCAACCTGGTACAAGGTGGGCCGTTTTAGCCGATCGTTATACATGGAGTGACATGGGGCCCCTTATTAATGGCCGAAAATAAATGATATAAATGGGGTTATTTCACCCCAATAAGTGGAGTTATTTCACCCTACTTACACCTGGATTTCTTACGAGGGCCTTCCTTGTAAGCTGGATTTTCTGAATCATCAACGGTATCAACTTTGGTCATAGATGTCATAGGATTTTTGTTAGCATATCCACTGGGACACGCACACCCCTGCTTTAGATTTTGTTTGGTAACACACAGCTTTGGACTTTAGAACTTTCTGAATTCTGTTTGGTCCGATCGGGAAAGACATGGATATTTGAAACTTGAAACAAAGGTGACTATGTCAAACTTGATCTGCCAAGTTTGCATGTGATCTTCCAAAATCCCAGTAATTCAGAATCAACCTTGAGATGAATTTGTTTTATCTTCAGGGAGATCAACGACCAAACTACGGGAAGGTATATACTGTTAATTACTCCTTTTGTTGTGCGTTTTGCAGTGTTTGAAGGTGATCTTCACTGCACGGAGACCGTGCCCGTTTTCGGAGATCCTTAAGAAGACATAGAAGACCAGGAGAGGTTTGGAAAGTCCTCAATTTACAAATTATGTATATGTATATATCCAAGAAAAATTCTCATGGATACCCAAAATAGCCATAGTTTAAAGGACCTACCTGTGAGCCAAAGCATCATTTTTTTTGTATATATCTTGACCCTAAAAATACAATCACCAAAACTGAGAATAGCAATAAAAACCTCAATACTTTTGCGTTTCGGAGGTGATTGTACAGTTGGATCCCGAAAAGATACATCCTTAGGGTATCCCAAAATCCCTAGGGATCCCTAAAAATACAATCACTTGGAACGTTGGGATCCCTAGTTGACAAGGTAGTTGGATTTTTAGGGTAAGTTTTCAGGGCGTTTATTTTCATGGGAATCTAAGGATACCCCGACACCTTCCCTGAAAATCAGGCACTAATAGGGCCTAGATTAAGGGACAACGGTGTTGAATCATCCCTTGGTAAAGGGGGGGAGTGTCCTTTGAATTTCCCATGATACAGCCTGGAAAATTAACATGGTGTTCACCATAGTGGAGGTTTGGAAGATGAATTTTCATGTTCAACAGGGGTGGTTTTTAGCTTGGATGTTTATCTGGGTGGGTCGTTTTAAACATTTTTTATTTTTCCCCGTACCTGGGGAAGTGATCCAATTTGACGAGCATATGTTTCAGATGGGTTGAAAAGAAACCACCCAAGGTGGCAATAGATAAGTGGTATTATATACGGTCAATTGGAGGATTGCTCATATGCCACCACAACTCCCACCTTTGAGGGGAAACAGAAACAACCATTGATCCAATGTGAATTTTTCAGGCCAGGTGATTCAAGTTGTGACCAAACTTTATCCCCAATCGTTGGAGGTCACGATTCACCCTTGAAAAGGTCACGTTTTCACCATCCCGAAAAGGTCACGGCTTGAATCACCTGGGGGGGTGTATGTTTTTTCCCTTCCAGGATCCTAACAGCCCTGGTGGAGAGACTGGTCCACAAGCCTTCACTCCGTTGCAGTGTGCAGCGGACAACGGACATTTGGAGGTGAGGTTTCCGGGATCGAAGAAAATCACGGGGTTTCTTGCGATTTCTTGGCAAATTGAAGAATGTGACGTCAGGTAGTATTTATATAGTGAAATTCTGGATGTATCTGATGTATCATATCATGTATTTTGATGTTTTTGTTTGTATATCAGGATCTCAAACCTATTTGCGCAAGCAATTTCACGACTTTACTGTAAATAGTCGAGACAATTCAGGTTGGTGAATATAATTATAATCATAATCATAGTTAACACAGATGTGGCCAGTTGATTCAACGACAACACCTTCTTATTTGTTGTCTTCATTGCTGAATCTTTCATGATATCCAAGAAATCAAACCCTACACCCCCTCCCCACAAAAAACTGACCTGGAAGATATCTTTGTTTTTGTTGTTTTCCACCTTTGAAGGTGGTACAAGTACTTCTTGAGGCATGGAACCGTTTCTTGGGGATCCGTGCCTGTGGTGGTCGAGGGTCGGTTGTTTTTTTTTTTCCAGTTGAAGTTGTTTAAAGAGGTTGACGTTTGATCCCACTAGCAAACAAGCAAAACAAACATTTCAACAGATTTGGACGTTGGATCAAAGAATGAGTCAGTGTTTGTTTTTTGTTGTTTTCTTTGATTTGTTTGATTTGTTCTTATAGGAATTGCTGTTATTATGTGACTAGTCCAAATTTTATGGAAAATATTAGTGCAACTATAACAAACCGTATAATGGATGAAATGGTTCGCGTATAGTTATGTGGAATAGGAGATACCTAGTTACTGGTAGGCGATGGCCTTGCCTGATACTGAGCCACTATGGATTTCTGCTGCACATGGGCATGTAGATGCTTGGAAACAACTGGAATATGACTGGAATTGATGATGTTGTTGTTGTTGTTCTTCTTCTTCTTCTTCTTCTTGTTGTTGTTGTTGTTGTGGTTGTCGTTGTTGTTGTTGTTGTTGTTGTTGTTGTTGTTGTTGTTGTTGGTGGTGTTGGTGTTGGTGTTGGTGTTGGTGTTGGTGTTGGTGTTGGTGTTGGTGTTGGTGTTGGTGTTGGTGTTGGTGTTGGTGGTGTTGTTGTTGTTGTTGTCGTCTCATGTTGTTTCTTCATGTTGTTTCACTTGGGGTGTGTCCCCCTTGCCAGGATGATTACATTTTTAGTACGGATTCCCGGAATCCCAAGCCAAACCTCAATTGCCGGTACTGTTCATGGAAGAAATCCTGCACCACCATGGATGTATAAAAACCCTTGTAACCAATGGGATAAACACTACCAACCTCAACTGGTGAGTTTACCGGATTTCTGAAGCATCAACAGTATCACTAGGAACCTATACTAGGTGGTGGTTTCAAATATTTTTCATTTTCACCCCTACCTGGAGAAATGATGCAATTTGACTAATATAAATTCAGATGGGTTGAAAGTTGAAACCACCAACTAGTATAGATTGGCTTAGTTAAGGACAAATTTGGTTCCCTGGAAGTTGGAAAAGTCGGTCACTTCTATAACCACCACCACTGAAGATGTAGGGACCAAAACCACCACTCCCGTTGTAAAGTTCATTCAGGGACTCGTTCAAAATCGCCTAAGGATAAAAAAAACATCACAAGGTGCGCACAAACAAACATCTTGCCAGCTGGTAAACAGTTTGGAGATGTTTAGAGTTTTTGGAGAAAATTGTAATAAAACCCTTGATTGGAGGATACCACCATTCATTATAGTCCTACCAATAGATTTAGATTTAAATAGAGAACATTTTTTTTGGCGTATTCATAGGATCGAAACATCGACTCGAATCCAGATTATATCCAGTCTTAAACATGTCAATCACCAATAAAAACCATTTAAGATTGCATGGGTTTTACATCCCAGCCACACGGTTTAAACGCGGGTATATGGAATCGAAACCAGCTGCGGGAAAAATTGTCCCGGCCAAACAAACGCTGAGGAGGTGGTTCAATGCTTGATAGATGCTGGAGCTTCGAAGGCCGGCCGAAAGTGACGTGACCGTTTTGGACTCAGATTTTTTTGGGTGAGTTTTGAACAACCGAGCATGGTTCAAAACACATAATAAGTGTTTAAAAAAAGAGGTCATGTTGAAGAGAACTTGTTTTTGAAGAAAACCACATGTGTTCGTTACAGTTGCATGTTTGAAGAACAAATAAGAGACAGTACAATTTTGTAAGTGTTTGGAGCAAGAATTCAATTACACTCTGGTAAACTAACATGGCTGGCTGGAAAATGGACTCGGATTGAAGATGTATATGTTTTTCATGTCGGTCACTCCCCTTTGCACATGGGTAACTGTTTGTCACTTGTACCTCCAGGAAAGATTATAAGCTGGTCATGGAGTTTTGTGATAAGTCAGTAGGGACCCATCATCAGAATCTGGGAATACCAATGGTTAATATTTCGGGAATGCCAACTGTTAATAAACCCCCGATCATAACTAGGTGGTGGCAACTCAAATATGTTTTGTTTTAATGTTCGTCCCAAAGTTTTGGGAAAATGATCCAAATTGACACACATGAAATTGCGATGGGTGGCTCCAGCACCAACTAGGAATTCACTGGGTGTGGCCCCTTCCCAGTAACAGTGACCACCAAATCCATTAGATTTTTAGTAGGGAATCCCTATAAACCTTTATTTACCACTGTTACTGGGAGAGGGCCACACCCAGGGAATTCATCACACACATCCGCAGATTGGGTTATATTCCAACTTCAGACCGAATGATTTTTTTTCCATTCGAAAGAACGGCCCCTGTTTGATGCATATTTTAACGTCAAATGTTTCCCTTGGAATTCACAGGGTCCTTATAATCCAAAGGGTCCGAAAATAAACCAATGTGTAGGGACGGTTAGCCATCTACTTTTTTCAATTACTGTAATTTTCTGCCCTTGCACCCCAAAAACCCATGGACAAATGAAGGTTTTACACCCCAAAATATGGGGCATAACCCCTAAAAATGAAGGTTTTGGGTTCCCATGGTGGGGTGTATTTGGTCTTGACCCTCCAGGACAAGGCAGAGAAAACAGGAAGCACAGCTTTGCAGGTTGCTGCCCGGAACGGACAGCTCGACGCTTGGCAATGCTCACAAGTAGTAACTTTCAAACATTCAAGTGATATGGAAAATTGACGAGGTTATACCCCAGAAATCTCACGAATTGATGCCCAAACAATGAAAGCCCATATTTATATAAAAGGAGGAGTCCACCCTTTTTCCAAAGCCCAATCATTTTGGTGTTTTTCCAGCCCGTTTGATTTTCGAGGGTAAAAAACCCTTGGATTCGAGTCCTGATTTGGAGCCAGGGATTTTCATGCATTTCGAACCCTTTTTCGAATCCTCAAAAATCACAGGGGTTGTAGCTGCCAGATGGATCAACAGCTTCAAGTAGATATCTTCCGAAGGCATGGAGGTTTCGGTATACATATATGATCCAATCATCTTGTTTGATCCTATTCCAGGTATCAGATCAGGCAATATAATTATACCATTGTTCATAGAAATATCAGCATTTCATCATAGATGGCTGTTAAAGTCGGGGCTGGAAGAAGCATCCAACTGGGTTTGGGCTCAAAGTATGCAGTAGAGATTTCGGGGCTGATGTTTTGAAGAGCCGTCAAGACAGGAGGATGCCAAGACTGGAGGACGCCTACAAGCCAAAAAGAGGGAGGTTGATGTAAGACTAAGATGATTCAAATACGTGTCGCCTTGCCGAATGCGCATGAGGAACTTCTCACACTTCCGCCTTTTTCCACTGTTCAAGATTTGAAGACAAAGGCCCAGCGAGCGTTTGGTCGAAAGTGCCTCAGACTTATAGATCTTATAGAAGAAGCAGAGATAAAGGACGGAGAGTGCCTTAACGCTCTGGTACTTCAACCACAACTGGCAGCGACACAACGTGCCTTTGCCTTGTGGTGTCACGGAGATAACGCAGTCGTTACCTGGGGTCATGCAGACTTTGGCGGTGACAGTTCGGCAGTTCGAGATCAGCTCAGGAGTGTGCAGCAGATTCAAGCCACTTTTAACGGGGCCTTTGCTGCGATTCTGGAAGATGGATCAGTTCTTACCTGGGGTGATGCACTCTGTGGTGGTGACAGTTCGGCAGTTCGAGACCAGCTGAAGTGCNGGGCCGTGCAGACGAAGGCGGTGACAGTTCGCCAGTTCAAGATGAGCTCAAAGGTGTGCAGCAGATTCACGCCACATGGTCGGCCTTTGCTGCGATTCTGGCAGACGGATCCGTCGTTACCTGGGGTCGTGCAGACTATGGCGGTATGAGTTCGGCAGTTGAACATGAACTCAGATTTGTTTAGTCTAGTTGTGTATGCTGGATGGAACTGCTTGAGCTCTTACACAGGGATTGTCTTCGTTGGAGCTTTTTCTTGACCTGCTTGGCGGAGAAAAAGGATAGCTCCATCTGCAGCTTGTGGCCATGCAGCGTTTTGTTGGGCAATGGAAAGTGGCGCGGCGGGGATTGTATTTACTAGCCACATATTTATTTCCTATATAGGGATTATTTAATATAAACCAGAAAATATTGATGCCATTTGGCCCCCCAGAACAGAAAATCACAGGGTGGTTATCTAAACTTCCAATAAAAGGCATCTTTTGAGTGGATGAGAAACTGCCCTGTTTGGTGGGAGAAATATAAGTTCCCTAGAGGGTACACTCCGGTAAACTAACATAGCACTGGAAAATGGACCCTTTGAAGATGTATTTCCTATTGAAAATGGGGATATCCCATTGCTATGTTAGTTGAGTTGATCCCAGAGGGTAGGTGGTTTCAGCTATCTTGGGCTGTGTTTTTCCCGCAGATGTACTGTGAATGATGCATTTGTTTGTTTTTTTCTTTAGATCCATTCAGGTTTGACCGAAAGGACCTTTCAAGCAGTTTTGGAAACAAATCCTTCAAGGACAAAGCGTAAGAAATTCTCCAGCGTTGGAAAATTATCAGCAGGCCAAGGAGGTTGTTCCAACATAGATGTCGGTTGTAGGTTGGAAAGAACTCAATATCAACTTATCAAAGAGAGATTCTTGTCAAATATCAACGTTTCTACTCATTTATCCCTTTTTTTTCAGGGTTGTTTTTTTCAATACCTTAAAGGTCAGCTTTTAAGATATATAGTTATCCCTGAGCACTTTGGACAAGTGCAATTTTTGAACCGTCGCATTTTTTTTAGTGTGTTCCTCGGTGGTTGGGTAGACAGAATGGAGTTCCGGAATGATGTTGGTAGGGAAGTGAAGGTTTATAGGGATCCCCTACTGGAAATTTAATAATTCCTTATGGTGACCTTTCCCAAGTGGGGGGTAGATTTTTCATGATAGTTTGGAGCTACCAGCTACACCAGAGATTGCTGGTGTTTCTTTCCGAGGAAGTGGTGGATTGCTTGGTGAAGGCAACGGCAGATGTAAACAAAGCCGCTGCATGTCAGAATTGTTCATTGATTTCTTTTTGGGACATGGAAATTACGGAACTCATGGGATATTAGAACTTGTTTCACATGATAGGCGATGTTCAAGCTTGTTTAGAGACTTGGAATTCAATATCATAGTCCTGCACAATGATGTAGAATATCTGATCTCGTATATTACATATGTTCATTTATATATATTTATATACATGTATATATATATATATATAAATTTTCTTTTTTTGGTTTAGGTCACAAAACATCATTTTTTGTTATTCAACACTCTAGCAAAACATCTGAAAGTCCTCGCAAAGATGTGTTTTCCATGTGGCAAGGATCAGTGTGAATCTTCCCCGGAGTGGGAAGGGATGAAGGGAACGGATATGAAACATCCACCTTCCCCCTGAAGAAGTGATGCTAGCTCATCAAAACACTGAAAGTGATGTGATGTATTTTTATGTTTGTGATATGAACCAACCATGGGAACCCCAAAACCTTCATTTTTAGAGGTTATAACCCATATTTTGGGGGTGTAAAACCTTTATTTTTCATGGTTTTGGGGCCCAAGGGAATGAACAAGGCCAACATTTACCAAGATCTTCAGTATTTCTTTCATTCTGTATGTTTTTTTTTCTCACTTAGCCAATGGCCGGCCAAACCCTCCCCCCCAGAGATTCTTGAGACTCTCCCAGCACAAACGAGGACCGTTTTGGCATTTCACCCTTACGCATCAGTGCTGCTTCGGGTCGTTTGGATGTCGTGAAGCATCTTTTTTCTGCCAATGCACGCTTGGAACAAGCAGACTTGGAAGGCGGTTTCCCGGGAAAAAACATGAGAAAACCCATGGCAAAAAACCGTGGCAAGAAGGTGAAGTCCATTGAATTTGAAATGATCACCCCCCAAAAAAAAAACAGAAGATTTGCCCCCCCAATGTTCCTCGTATTTTGACATCTTGAAAAGTCCAGGAATTTGCAGAGCGAGTTGTTTTGAGAAGGGAACGGAACGGAAACACATGAAGCACACCTCGACCTGATACGAGAAAACTTGCTACCTGATCAACTTGAAGAGTTGTTGTTTGTTGACAATGTACACCATGGAAGATCAACATGGAACCTACAAATCACCCATTCGGAAAGGAAAATGATGTTCCAAAGCTCCATGATTATGGTCCATGTTAATCTTCAGGGGTGCAATGCAATTACACAATAAGAGGTGTTGAAAGTTGAAATGTACAAGTGTAAATGACTTGAAGAAGTAAAGAAGCAGTTGTTTTTTTGTTGTTTGGCCTATGTGATTCATTGTTGTTTTATAGAAGTGTTTCCGTACAAAAAAGTTTGCATTTGCATCAATAAACTGATGATATGAATTCAACTGCCAAGTGTTTGTCGCTTGTTGAAGAAATGATGTAGATACGTATGTGTGGGATTAGTAGTCCATTTGTGCGTGAGTTCAATTTTCAAACATGACGTGCTTGAAAATTCAAGCCCTCTTTTGGAGACATTGGGTCATTGAATAAATTCATGATTGTTTGTTGTTATGAAATATTACATGAATATGTTTGTATTTATATATATATATATTTCTATATATACACAATATGTATCACAATATTGTATCATTTTTGAATACTGTACATATCTTCGCTGGTGGACCAAGATCGATTTATTATATACGGATATATTATCCACCACCAAATCATCTCTAGAATGTATGTAATATGAGTATGTATTTGTGGAGATGCACCAAAACCCGGTAATTAATTTGCATTTGGGACTGGACATGTTCATTGCCATGTTAGTCACATGATTATATATATATATTTCTATTCTATAGCGACTTGGAGCTCAATATTTCAATTACCTTCCTGCTTCAAATCCCATCCCTATAATCATGTTCTTTGAAACATCAGGCATGTTTGTTCTTGTTATTTGTGTTGTCGTTGCTGTTGTTGCTGTTGCCGTTGCCGTTGCCGTTGCCGTTGCCGTTGCCGTTGCCGTTGCCGTTGCCGTTGCCGTTGCCGTTGCCGTTGCCGTTGTTGTTGTTGTTGTTGTTGNGTCGTCGTCGTCGTCGTCGTCGTCGTCGTCGTCGTCGTCGTCGTGCGTTCGTTGTTGTTGTTGTTGTTGTTGTTGTTGTTGTTGTTGTTGTTGTTGTTGTTGTTGTTGTTGTTGTTGTTGTTGTTGTGTTGTTGTTGTCGTTGTTGTTGTTGTTGTTGTTGGTGGTGGTGGTGGTGGTGGTGGTGGTTGTTGTTTGTTGTTTGTTGCTTGTTGTTTGTTGTTTGTTGTTGGTTGTTTGTTGTTTGTTGTTTGTTCTTCCGGCTCTTCTCATTCTTGTCATTGTCGTTTGACCTTTGACATGTCAATGTGACCGTTGCTTTGAAGATAGGAACCCGCATTGTTTCTTTGTTTTGCAGGTCATAACGCATTGTGGATGGCTGCATATACTGGTCAATTGCAGGTGCTGGTGCCTGGGGGTTTTGGAGATTGTCAAGTGGACTTTTTGAAAGGGTACAGTGGCTTCCAAAGGAGACGACCAAAAATCCAAGAATGTTTTAGTTCACAGTTAGGGATGATGAAACCGTGCACATGGACATGAACATGTTGAGTGGTGTGCCATTGAAAATATAGTGCTCGGGGTTGATCGTGCTGGTACAAATGAGTAGCGAAACAATAACATGGGTGTTTTCCAAATCAGGGTCTACTACCCAATGAAGCCATACCTTTTCATGATCAGATCCCAGCATGATTGTATGGTTGATCTAAACTCGGTTTTGTATGGTTTTGTTTTCACTATTCTAAATCGGAGATATCAGCCTTCACAGTCTGAATGTTCACTGTCGGTGCTGGGATGCCTAAAGCGTTCGAACATGGTTACCGATGGAAAACCAATGACATAGTATGATGGAAAACTTTAACTCTCAAATTGCCTTGATAAGTTGACTCGGATGTGAAGTTCTTCAACCCTATTTTTACGTTTCACCCCAAACCTTTTGGTGAAATGAAATCCAAATTTGGACTTTCACATCATATTTTCTCACACAGCTTGGTTGAAACTACTAGTAGTAGATGACCTGTAGATGTTTTTTCAGCACGTTTGTATGGATGGAAGGCTCCTACTCTCCCCAGGAAACTAACGTAACATGGCGACTGGCGATCGGAAAATGCCTATTTTCAGATAGGAAATGCATCGACTCCTTCAGGGGCCCCCATTTTCGGTTGCTGGTTTTTTGGTTTACCAGGTTGGTACCCGGGTAGAATTTTGTGAAGGTTTACTTTGTTGTTGGGGGATGTCAAAGATTTGTCGGCAGGTGGTCGAATATTTGGTTGCTGCCAAAGCAAATATGGAGCCGTGCCGTTCTTGTGGTGTGTTTGTTTTGGGGTGAGGTGCTGGTGTTTTCCCTGGGTGCATGCTATTCAAGATATGTTCCGATGTTGTAAGGATGAAGCCGATGACGTTTACCTTGGGTGCTATTCACAGGAGAAGTGATTTATTTTGAATGACTAGGTTGGTGAATGATGATCCTTTGACAAATGAAACATAATGTTGATGGAAAAACTCCTGCATCAGTTTATATGGTAAATATATGTAAACATCGCATTATTTACAGGGTTTCATTCATGTTAGGTGGTGCAGGATTTCTTCCATCACATGTATGCGCAGTTTGATTTCTTATCACATTCTTTGCATGGAATCTTCACCCTCTGCCATCCGCCTTAGATACAAATGAATGGTATCAACAACTCTGGCTTCTCACTCACTCATGTATCACCAAACATTTTGGATACCTAAAATGGAGGTACGAAACACCTATATATAAGCTATATGTAAGGCCAATGTAAGGGAAAACCGGAAAACCCACCCACCCAAAAAATAGCACTACCTGCATCTTTGGTACCTGAAGCTTCGGGGGGTAATTTCTTTCAATAGAATGCAAAATCCTTCGCTTCCAGGATTTTGACTTTCACATGGCATTTCTATTATGGAACAACCACCAGACGTGAGATAATTTGAGCCCAACCAAGTCCGATTGCCTTATCAAATTTGCATAAATTATAGTAGATATATATTTAAATTAAATATATTTAATTAAGGTATATAATGCAAATACATGTTATTTGATATTGCGTGCTCATTTTTCATGATAGAACCAACATTGTAAAATGTTACGAGTTATGATTCGCACCGATACATACGACCCCCTTAAAACGAACATTGCACCCCAAAATGGATGCCAGTGTCCTTTTGGGATGGCCCATGTTCAGGGGTTATATCAGTTTTCGGGAGGGTATATTGTATATCATTTTCATTACCTATACAAGAATATGTGTAATGAAAAACTTCCATAGTTACTATCAAAGCAGAGACAAACCATTCATATTTGAAATATCCCATGCACAGATATTTTTCACGTTCTATTGACACATACACATACAACTCTGATATCATATTATTATCCTATGTTTTTTTTGTACCCAGGCGACCGAGAAACACTGGTCTAAGCTCTCATTTTCTACACCACCTCAGCCTTTCGAGGAGTGTCGCGACGCCAAAGAAGAAACCCCTTTGGGCTGTGCAGCTTCCAGAGGACATGAAGAGAATCTTGGAGAGCAAGTTTTAGTCGCTTTTTTGGTTGGGAGAAAGATGTTCAGCTGTTTTTTTGGTGTTAGGATAGTTTTCTTTAAGAAAAACATGGCACCCTCCTGAAACCAACCTAGCCTTTGAAAATGGGTGGTTGAAAGATGAGTTTCCTGGTTCAAGCCCCGGCCTATTTTCATGGATGAACTGACAGTTTTTTTTGTAGGGTAATTGATGTACTTGGGTGTGATTGTGAAGATTTGGTATACTTGAAGCAGTAGATTCCTATTGGAAACCACCATTTTTAGGGACTATGTTAGTTCTAGGGTTCTAGGGAGGGTAGGAGTTTTATTCATTCAAGAAATGCACATCTCATTGCAGCTAGTACTAGGCAATTTATCGCGACCTGTCCCCGCCAGTTGGTCACCACCAAAAAAGGTGGTTTAGTAAGGAAATCCTACCCAAAATGGCCGAAAAATTAATCGCCCAGAGTTATCTACCCTTTGTTTGTGCTGACTTATACCTGTTTGTTTGTTTTATGTGACTCCACGTTTGCAGCAACTAGCAGTGACCAATGTCGATTGTTTCAGGATTGTGCAATGCTTGGTGCAACATCGTGCTGAATTGAAACTTGGATCGAGTTGCGTTGATCTAGCGGTGAATGACATGACACAAGGTTGTGTGCTAGTAGATGAGTCTCAATGGACTTATTTGATTGTATGGACCACGGCATGGTTGATTTCAAGTTAGCCATGTATGAAGGTTGCATATTGTATATGTATGTATGTAAATTGGTTAATCCGGGACTTCCAAATGAGAAAACATAGCAGGAAAAATGGAAACAAACAAAACAAGGGGAACAACAAAGTCATGCGACCAATCGATGATGATATTCATCAAGTGATTGCTGTGTGTATGGAGGTCCAACAATGGCAATTGCCACGATCTGTGATGTTCAAGCTATCAACAAAATGAAGGGAACATGTTTTGGAGCTGAAAGTCTTGTCATTCTCGAACAAAATGCTGGGGGCCCTATCAAGTGCAAAATTTACATGATAAGTACGCGGTACAATCGTATAAAGTATATGAGCTACTATTTGCAATAGACTAATTCCAGTTTTGGAGATGTTTTTTTTCTATTTAACTTGATGATCTGGGATATGTTAATTTCCTGGAGGGTAACAGTTCGCCCCTCAAAAATTGGTGGTCGGAAGACGATCCTTTCCTATTGGGTTTCGGCAACTTTTCAGGAGCGTTTGCTGTTAAACTTTCCCAGCAAATCTCTAAGGAATCGTCCCGGCAGAGTCTTGGCTCCCCGCAGCTGCCGTTTGCTGCTGTTTTTTCAAGGTCGAAGCGGGTGGGTTTTACAAGGTTGTGAATTCGATACCTACGTATCATCCCCACACACACCCTAAACTGGAAAGGATGGATGTTGGACAAGGATCAGCCCTTAATTGACGAGGTTGCAGAATTTGTCCCCCTCTAGATTTTCGAAAAAACACAAGTTACAGATGGTACCTAGGGATCTAAATATATTGTTTTTCAGGGTTTGGCTTTGATTCAGGGCCAAAACAGGGTTCATGAAGGATGAGTAACCACGTGGTTTGTCCCTTTAGAATGGCCTATTGGTCACCCTATAGAGATGAGTATAGCTTACTCTAGGCAGGTAGGTAAGATTCCCATGAAGGCGTTTTTTCTCTTCGGAAACGTTTCCTAAATGCAGCCCTGCAGTGCTGGGGGCAAGTGTGAGCTGCTTGGGGCGCACAATGATTTGCGAAGGCATCCCGAAGATTCAGGTGTAAAGCAACAAAATGGTAGAGAAGGCCAGATATAAATTAATGAAAAAATATATTGTATCTAACTGTATCTAATCAAGTACCATTTATCAACTATTGTTTGTCTTCAAGTTTCTTCTCCGTAAACCACTCAAGTAGCCAGAAGCATATCCTGATGACATTCAACCTGGTCTACTGAGGTGGATATTTTCCCATAGTCAGCCAGTTCAAATCAATCTATCCGTTGTTAGCTGATAATTATTTTATCTGTTGTCAGTTTTGAACGAACAAGACTCTTCACAACAATAGTTTGCGAAACCAGCAGTTTTGATTTCATGTAAACAGATAACTTGCAAACAATTGCTTAGTGTGGATTACCAAAGTTTAATACCAGACAGCTACGACATGTTGATCCTTTTTGAACCATGTCACCATGTCTAGTGTTTTCAACATATTGTTGGAACATGTCACCAAACCAAGGCTGTACCAAGAGTACAAATCAACACAAGCTCAATGGCTTCCCATCATGGAAAACTAGTTTTGTCCTTTTTTCCCGTAAATACTGTACTTCATGGTGGTTTCAAATATTTTTTTAATTTCACCCCTACCTGGAGAAATGATCTAATTTGACTAATATTTTTTAAATGGGTTGAAACCACCAACTAGTGTAAGTGTATATTTTGGCGCATCCATGAAGATCCACCACACGAATCTTTGATTCGACAAAAAAGTCTCCAAGGAAATGATCAGACTCCCTTATTGGCTGCTGTGTTCCATGGCCACTGTCAAGTTGTGCATTCTTTATTGGAAGCACGAGCCGAACATCATCGAAGGGACTGGTTTGGCCGGAGTCCTTTGCTCCTAGCATCATCCACAGGTGACATGGGGAGCAGTGGGAGCTATGGGAGCATGAAGATTTCGTTGTGTAAGGCACAGCTTACAAAGATGCTAGGTTTTTAGTGAGGCTTAGAGAGAGCACAGGAAAGGACGAAAAGGTGTCAGGATACAATACCTTGTCGACACATAACTGCTTGAGAAAAAAAAACAACTTTCTTCAAACAAACTGCCTTTTTAACCAACATTTTTCACAACCGTTCAAAGAGGCGGGAGGAATCGATTTGTGATTTTTGTATGAGGCGATGTGGAGATGGTTTCATCGTTGTTGGCTTCTCGTGCAAATGTCAACCAAGATGATCGAACTGGTTCTACTCCGCTGACTGCTGCAGCTGTAACTTGTCCATTTGGAGTAGTTCTTCAGCCAAAATCACAGAAACAGGAAATTCCTTGGAGGAAAGCAATGGACTTGATAGATGATTTTGGATTTTACATTGGCATTTGTTTGCAATACATCGATTTGGTCTTTTTTGTAGTTGAGTGGATCTAGTTGAGACAAAGCTAGACGATGTAACTTTCTAATGCTTTCCAGATGTTTGTTTTTTACAAAAGGGTGGAAAAGGCCTAAAAAAGGATGTCAAGAAAACTTGATTCCACTCTTTTCAACTGACATGGCACTACTTTGGAAAATACGTTTGGATAAGGATTTATATACACAGAGAACATATCATATGAAATATAAATGAATATGTTCCATTGGAAGTGAAATCTTTTATTCAACCCTTTGGCGGTTGTTTCATGGTAGAAGCACACTTGGTACCATCAATTGCTCTAACGTACCAACCCCCCCTCAGAGAAAAGTTATTTTTATTCGCTGGCCAATTTTTTTGGAATACCAATGGTCACCTGATCATAAGGCTGGCTATTCTGGGGTAAAGGGGAGTCAAGGGACACTTGGGTGTACCCCAAATAATGTGCCCATGGTATTCATTGTGTTCTCTAGGGAGTCTTATGGATTTTAACCTATAAACACCCACTAAAGAAATGGCTTATATAGGGATTTCCCATGTGCGTACGTTTGTAGGGGTACATTCAACTATCCCCTGAGGGACTAGTGACTACCCTTGGACCCCAAAACCATGAAAAATGAAGGTTTTACACCCCAAAATATGGGTTATACGGTGTATATACCCCCTAAAAATGAAGGTTTTGGGTTCCCATGGTAGCCATTCATCAACTGGATTACCAGTTTTTGTTTGAAGGCCTTGGGACGGTTGGAGATTCTTCAGCACTTGCTTCATGCACGTGCAGACTCCTGGCCTTGGTGTTTAATGGGAGGTTTATACTATCCAATTAATGTAGGGATTAGAAATGATTATAAAAAGTTTTAAGGATCCCTAAAAGTATAAGATAAAACTTAGTGGTTCAAGTTCATGACACAAGTGAATTTTTTTTTGGTTCACAGCTGTGGTTTCAAACAGATTGTTGATTGATGCAATGTGCATTTTGTGGGTAAGTCGCGGGGTGTTCTTGCGGTTGTGTTCGTCAGAGTGGGACATGTAGGGAAAGTCCTTTTGATGATGCTCCAACTTTCCAAAAAACACTGGTGTGAGTAAGTGATTGGACACACCAGCACCGGCCCCAAGTATGACTTTCCACACTTTGGAAGACGTAGGGATTACACCCCCGAAATTTAACAGCTCGACCCTGAAAAGATGATGGTTGTAACACTATTTTCCCTTTAGGATGGCAGGTTTTCAGGGGCGAACTGTTAAACTTCCAGGGAGTCAACGTTCCGCTTCACTCAAGGGAAGATGGATTCCTTGTACCAGCACACCCTGCACCAAAAGATCTGAGCTCTGGTGATCGGCATTTGTGCCGGGGTCTAAACTCCCTATGTCTGGGGATAAATTAATCACACCTTTAATAGGAATCTTTAGAATCTCACGACTTTCAAACTAAATTCCGCAACCTTATATAGATTGATATTGTCATTGTCCCAGAAATCAATCAAATTATCATACAAATCATGGACCCAGTGTTTAGCTCAAGGTTGGCCTTTACCAACCTTATAAACAAACAAAAATCCCCCAACAAAAAAACAAATACCAGCATAGACCCCAAATAGCACGAACAAAAACTTCGCAACGAACCCTCACCCCCGAACTTGAAGTAAGAGAACCCCTATATGGCTAAAGTTATTCTAGGTGGTGGTTTCAAAGATCTTTTATTTTCACCCCAAAACTTGGGGAAACGATCCAATTTCACTAATATTTTTCAAATGGGTTGGTTCAACCACCAACTAGCTAAAGCTATGTTGGGGGAAAAAACTCATCACCAAAACCTGGTTGAAGGATCCGAACCATTCGGATCAACGTGGACAATCAGCACTAATCCTGGCTGCTTCCTTTGGACAACGAGAAGTGGTGAAACGCTTGTTGGAGGTGCCAAAAATGGGACGGATTCCAACCGCAAGTTAGGCGACTTCCGTGTTCCAACAGAACATAGCTGGTTGGTGGTTTCAAATATTTTTTATTTAAAGGTCTTGGCTCAGGCGTCCTACCAGTGTTTTGGGGACCTTGTGACGGCTAACTGCCTGAGCGGGTTTTCGTTGGGTTAGTTTTGGGTTAGGTCATGGAGATGTGGGGAGATCCTGGTCCCAAGATTTCGTGGTTGTTTGATCCCTCTCAAACTGTGGTTGGTTCCAGGGTTGACCTGTCAGGGGATATCATTTGCAGTGATTGGGAGAGAGGGTCATGCCTTCTCTACACATGGCCTGGAATGATGAAAATCCGCATCTTCGGAGGGTTGCAAGTGGATGAGGACATTGAGCATGTCTCTATCTATGGTGCTTTGTTTGTGGACAATCAGGGTCTCCCAGGGTTCATGGTCGACAAGCATAGTGAAGTCCTTCGACATAAGAGATTGCGCCTTTCTGATTTTTCACAAGTCATTGAGGTGTGTTCAGGCATGGGCATTGCTACGCAAGGATTTTCTGTGGCGGGTTTGGTGACACAAGTCGCTAACGAGAAGCAACCGGAAATGGCTAAAGCTTTCAAAGCTTTACACCCAGACGTGGACATGGTTGTGGGTAGCATTTGTGATCCTTACACTGTCATCGAAATCCACAATCATTACAGTCGCAGTGCAATTTTGGCAGCGGGTTTTAGCTGTCAACCATACTCAACCGGAGGGAAATGTTTGGGCGCATTGGACAGTCGATCGGATACGCTGAAAGGGGTGTTGGACGCAGTCAAAATGCTCAGATGTCCAATTTGCATTTTGGAATGTGTCAGCAAAGCGAGCAGCAACAGATACGTCCGCCATGCTTTGGAAACATTCAGCAAAGAGTTTCAGTTCCACCTGAACGAACAGATTCTGCGACTGGAAGATTGCTGGACGACACGAAGGGAGAGATGGTGGGTGGTGATGTCAGCACCATGCTTTGGTGCGGTTGTCATTCCACCCTTGCCTTGCATCCCGTTTCCGGCCAAGGTGCGACATTTACTGCCTCAACCCTTAGAATGTGGGGATGATGACATGAAGGAATTGCTTTTGACAGAGCGTGAGATGCGTTTGCTGTTAGAATTGGTTCCCAACGTTCGTGATCTTCTTCTACCTGCCAATGCGAAGTGTCCGACCTGTCTGCATTCGTGGGGGTCGCAGTTTGACAAATGCCCTTGCGGATGTCGTGAAGCCTTTTCAATGGACACTCTTCGCTCTCGAGGAGTTTACGGAGTTTTCGTTCCCACAAATGAAACAATAGATCTGGATGAGGTCGAATATCCCTGGCTGCGTCATGTTCACCCCACTGAACTAGCATGGCTGAATGGGATGATTGCACCGGAAGCTTGGCCTATGCCATTGAGGTTGTCACTGGCGGGCCTGGGACAGCAGGCATGTCCTATACAGAGTTTGTGGGTCGGAGCACAAGTGGCGAGACAAGTTGGTATGCTTCAATATGGTGCATCAGACGTTTCTGGGTCCCAACTTTTGGATCAGCACATGAAGGACGTTTTGTTGCAGATTCAACTGAAAACAGGTGCCTTGGGTCACATTGGTTTGTTGCCTCCATCGGCGGACAGTTTGTCCACTGCTGCTGATGCTGTTGTTTGCCCTGCTGATGCCCCTGCTGTTCCTGTTCCTCAGCCGGTGTTGCCTTGGTCTGGATTTGTTCATGCAGGTGACGGCTCTTCTGTCACAGTTGTTGACTCCACCTCCGGTGCCGCTGCACTGATCCGTTTGTCTGACGTTGGAGTTACTTTGCGTGACTTGTTGCTTTCTGAACGTGCCCTTTCGGTCGATGTGAAAGTGACTCAGATCGTTGATTGTTCCAATGGACGCTGCCTGACTGATGATGACTTGGTCGCTGGATTGTGTCTTTGGTTTGATTTGCAGGTTCGAGCGCCGGCTGATCCTCCTGTGTTGGTTCCAGACACCTCGTCAGGTTCTTCGGGTCTTGGAATTTCGCCCACGTTGCCATGGACAGCACCTGTCGTGTCAGGCTCTGAACCGGTTGCAGCAATGGAAGTTGAAGCTGAGGACACAGCTCCTCCAGGAAATGTTGCCATGAAGGTTGATGACGTCGATGGTGCTGGTGAGCCCTTGCTCAAACTTCATGATGAACAGTTTGTTGGAGTTTTGCCACCGCAGGTTGAATCTCTTCGTGGTATTCATGCATTGCACCAGTCGTTGATCAGGGCTGATGTTCGTTCTCAGATCCTGCAACAGCAAGTTGGTAAATGGTCTGATGATGAGATTACTTGGCATGCTCTGCGTATTCTGCAGGAGTCGGGTCGTAAGGATTGGGCTTTCATTCCCATTTTGTTGACTTGTGAATGCTTGAGAAGGAATGGTGTTGGACTTATCACCCAGTGGCTTGAGAGTTTGACCTTTTGTCCTTCTGTTCTGGTGAGTGCTGTTGCAGTTAATGGTCACTGGATCCCGTTCATGTGGAGTTGGAATGCTTCTGGTTTGACAGCTTCGTCCTGGGATGTTGCAGGCATCATGCCGCGATGCCTGAATTACCTTCATGATGCTTTGAGCAAAGCAGTTGGAGCCAGTGCTTTCTTCACGCATACTGAGATTCGAGGCTTTGCTACCACCGACTTTTGTGGGCTGTGCACTGTTCGTTGGCTTGACCATAGAATCAGGGGCAAGATGTTACCTTCGACGACTGATGAAGTCCACTATCTCCATGATGTGGCACGGGCCCAGTACTTGGCCTTTCTGCAGACGCAAACCATGGTTCCAAGGCCTTGGATTTGGGCGGCGGGACTTGATGGAGGCTCCTCTGATCGGCTTCATGATTTGTTGCAGCGTCATGGTGTCCCTGCTTCACAGCTTGAGGCACGAACGAAGTTGCTGGTTCAGACGTTGGGGGTGGTTGAGGTCCAAAATGCCATGACTAGTGGCAATCCTTGGCGTTCGTTGAAATCTCTGGCCAATCAATGCAAACCTCCTGTCAAGATTGTTCTCCCACAGGAACTTGAAGCCATGATCATTTCCAAAACTGCAGATGGTCGTCAGGGACAAAAGAAGAAGCAAGGAAAAGGGTTTGGCAAGGGCAAGACATCTCAAGCTCATCGTCTTGACCCGGAAAAACTCTATATTGAAGAAGGCACGTTTGTGATTGGTGATGTGAAGTGCCAACAGTTGCAGCTGCATCAACTTGGACCGCTTGCTGAAGGTGTCGTTTTGACAACTGTCTCGTCGGTTGCTGCTCATTTGAAGGCTGGTCAGCCCCTTACGTCATCAGGTTTGGCGTTGGTGATCTTGAACGCTGATGAGGACCAACTGGAAACCGAGTTGCTTTGGTCCATGGTGAGAGTTGTGCTTCGCTGTCGTGCCAATCACCAACCTGTTTTGGTCACAGCTCATCTGGTTCAGCTTGGTCGTCGTTGTGTTGAACCTGCTCGTGTGTCACCTACCTTTGAGATGCCTGAAGTTGAAGCAGCATGCATCAAAGTGGCTGTTTATAGGGATGCGGTTGAAAATTGGTCTGAGGTTACTGCGGCTCCTATCCGCTATGTGCTCTCGGTTCTGTCTCCTTTGGTGGTGTGCACGGATTGTCCCCCTGACAAGATTGGTGCTTGTGTCAAGTGGCATCCCCCGTCCCAAACTGTCGTTGCTGAGCCAATTCTTGACATATGGCGTCGCCAATGGACTTCGTCGACTTTCAAGGCTTGTGAACCGGATGTTGCTTCCATCTTTTGGGTGAACGTTAGGTACTTGTTGGAGAGGCAAAGTGCGGTATTGCGTTGCTCGGGTTACCGTGGTGTCTTTGTCGAGCCCGGATGGAAAGGCAGGAGTTGATTCCTATCAAGTGCTTTGGGTGCCTCGAGAACCTCTGTCTGAGTTGGAACGCCTCCAGCATAGTCATGTGATCATAGAAGGTTTGGCTCGTTTAGGAGCTCGTCATGGCCTTCGAGTTGCTACAGAAAATGCTCCAGCCCTCTCCCGTTTGGTGAATCCTGGTACTGTTTACTTGACTGTTGGAGAGCGAAGTGATTTCGAGGTCGGCCCGTTACCTTTTGGCATGGATCGTTTGAGCATGACTCGTTTGTGTGAATCATGGAAATGGCAGGCTCGTCCGATGCATCCAATTCGTTCACTAAACGGAGAACTTGGAACGGTGTGGCTCCTGCAGTCCTGTCATGATCCTCCCGCTGAAGTCATGAAATACAAACGGGGTGAGATTGCGATCAACAAAGTGGTGAAGAAATCCCAAACCCAAAACGCTCCGGTTCGGGAGACAGTTGGGACTGCAGCAACGCTCTCTGGATGATGCAGCCCCCAAAATCGACCCTTGGTTGAAGGATGACCCTTGGAAGCAGGCCGCAGGTAGGACCTCTAACCTCCCAGCCGCTGGAGCCTTTGTGGGAACTCAGTTGCAACAGTTGGAAAGTCGCATTGAGAAATCTCTCCTTACTCGTCTTGCCCCTGCTGAAGATGTCGATATGGAGCAGAAGGTCAATCCTCAAGCTGTTGATGCTCGGTTTGTTGCTCTGGAACAGCAAGTCACTGACTTAGTGGCCAAGCAGTCCGGGTTGGAGGTCAAATTGGATGAAAGCATACAACGTGGTGATGCCCAGATTAGCCAATTTCAGAGCCAAGTGTCGGCTCAATTTGAGTCGCAACGGGGTGAGATGCAAAGCTTGTTTGGACATCAGATGGCCCAGATTGAGGCTTTGTTGAATAAAAAGGCACGTCATGAATGAAACACAGGCCAAACCGCCGGTGTCGGTGGTGGAGGCCTTTAGCTTGTGGTTTGCCTTGGATTTGTTTTGGACTTGCCTGCTTGGACTTAGGGCGGTTGAACAGCTGTGTGGATGGATTTCCTCAGAGGAGGTTTGTTGGCATGGCTGGTGGGGTCACCGTTGGTCTGTGCGGGACAGTGTTTTGTGTTTGGCTGCAAGTTGGTCCACTCCTTTGATCCAGGGTGTGAGTGGACTTTGTTTGCTTTTGGCTGTTGCCATCTCTCTCATCAGTGGTGGGATGGCTTTTGGTTTTGGTTCGAGCATTGGGAAGTGTAACATTGAGAGGTGGGGTCCTTTGTTGCTTTCCGTCTCTGGTAACGTTCTTGCACTTAGCTTCTCTGTGGCCTTTGTTCCGAAGTCGACTGGTTTGTTCAGGCCCTCACGCTGGCCTAATCGTTGGCTTGGGCTTCTTTTGTTTGGTCTCTCATGGAGAGTGGGTGAAGCTTTGGTTCCTAGTCCGACTGGCCACCAGGCTGGTGGGGAAGAGGCATCCTTTACAATTGGCGTTTGTAACCCTAATGGTTTGGTGGACAAGGCCATGTTCTTCTCTGACTTTACGGAGGACATTTGGTGTGTCAGTGAGACGCACCTGTCTCAGGCCGGCCGACGCACCTTCAGTCAGATGCTTGCGAGACATGCTAAGCAGTACACTTCGTTGTCTTTTGGCCATGATGTCCTTCCTCGCTCTGAAGTTTCTGAAGTTGGTCGGTGGACTGGGGTTGGAATTGTATCTCAATGGCCCACACGGCGCTTGGAGCATGACTGGTCATCGGAGGTCCATGTTACTGGTCGCATCTGTGTCAATACTTCTTTCGTCCATGGCCATTGGATTTCTGGCTGTGTCGTCTACGGGCCGCCTACTGGGCCTACACATGGCTCAGCTCGTCACACTGCTGATGCTTTGTTGAACGTTGCTTTGTCCCGTGTTTTGCAGCTTTCAGGCCCTCGATACATTAGCGGTGACTGGAATCATGATCATGATCGTTTGGAAAGTGTGCATTTGATGCGTCAGCTAGGGTTTGTTGACATTCAACCTGGCCTGTCACGGCATACCTCCCGTGGCTACTTGTCGTGGCAAAACTCGTCGGGACTTTCTCTTTGTCTCTCCGGAGCTTGTTTGCATGTTTAGGAAATGTGAAGTTCGCAGCTTGGAATGGACCGACCACAGTGCACTGATTGGCACCTTTACTTGCACTGCGATGGACTTTGCTCGCTTCCCTTGGCCTCGTCCGGATGCGATCGATTGGGCAAGATTTCGAACCCGGCCACTCAGTGATCCACATTCCTTTGTTGATGCTGATGATGTGTCCCTTTGTTATGCTGACATGTGGCAGCAGGTTGAACATTCTGTGCAAAGCATGGCCCAGCAGGAAGGCAAACCTTTGCCTGATCGTTGCTTTGGTCGTGGCCAACGCAGTAAGCCTTGTCACACTCGGTTTGAAGTTACACCAGTTGGTGCTGGCCGTTCTGGTGATGTTCGTCCGTCCTTTCTGGGTTTTTCGCACATCCATCGTCTTTGGTTTCGGCAACTTCGGAGGCTCCAATCCTTCTGTCGGCTGGTTCGTTATGGAATCCACACTTGGGACAGCTTGGAGCATCGTGCCTTTCTTTGGACTTCCATTCTTAATGCCAATGGATTTCGCCCTGGGTTTGCTACTTGGTGGACTTTGCAAGGCTATGACCGTGTTTCTGGGGTGGTTGTTTCCGATTTCCCTCCTCCTTATGCTGTTGCCCACAAGCTCTTTGAAGCTTTTCAGGTAGTTGTTCAGGAGTTTGAATCCCACTTGAAGCAACAGCAACGGTACAAATCCAAGATCTCCAAGACCAGAGGAATTGGAACATTGTACAAGGAAGTTCGTCGTGATCCGCCTGATCCTGTGTCTGTTCTTGTGCAATCAACTGTTGCAAAGGTCACAGGGGTTGATCGTGACACGCAAGCCCTGGAATTTGATCCTCAGCATTCGTGGAGTGAATCAGCTCCCTTGCGACATCAGGGTCGTGACCTCGTGCCGATCGTGGTTACTGAGGACAAGATTTCTTGTGATACAGTTGAGGGTGTTGCTGTTGGAGATACCATTGCTCAAACTCGGAGCACTGGCCGACTTCGTGACTTGTTTGAGGCTTTTCATGAACAATGGCGAGTGCGGTGGCTGAAACATCGTTCAGTTGAACCTTCTCAATGGACTGACATTCTGGCCTTTGCTGATGCGACCTTGTTCCCTGTCCAGGTTGCACCTCCGTCCTTGGATGTGGTTTCCCTTCGTCGCTTGATCTCGCTGAAGTCCCGCGGGTCTGCTTGTGGGCTTGATGGTGTCTCTGTTGCTGACTTGCGTGCGATGGATGATGGCCAGTTGCAGAGCTTGGTTTCTCTCTTTCACCGTGCTGAGCATGACGGTTCGTGGCCGTTACAATGCATGGCTGGCAGTGTTCAGAGTTTAGCGAAGGTACCGAACCTTCAGAGCCCAGGGGATTATAGGCCAGTTACTGTGTTAAGCTTGGTCTATCGTCTTTGGAGTTCTTGCCATAGTCGCCATTGGTTGAAAGCTTTAGCCCCAGCCATTGACCAGCACTTGTGTGGTAACAGACCTGGGCATTGCCCCGCACATATGTGGAGGTGGATTCTGAATGCCGTCACGGAAGCCCATTCCACTGATCAGCTTGCTTGTGGCTTCGTTGTGGATTTGGTGAAGGCATATAACACCCTGCCAAGGTATCCAGTGCTTTACGCTGCAAAACGATTAGGGGTGGCTCAATCTACTTTGGTTGCTTGGAGTGGAGCGTTATCTCTGCTGCGTCGCCACTTTGCTGTTCGCAATTCGTTCTCTTCAGGATTGGGGTCCACCACGGGCCTTCCTGAAGGCTGCGATGTCATGCCTGGGCATGTTGGTGCTTGACGTTGTCCTTCACCGCTGGATGTCTGCTCTGGATATGTCTATCCAAACCCTGTCCTTTGTGGACAATTGGGAAATCCTTCTTGGCAATGAAGAACTGTTGGATAGGTCCTATGCTCGTATGGACTCCTTTGTGGCTCTGTTAGACCTTGAGTTGGACTCCAAGAAGACGTTCTTTTGGTCTACTTCTAAAGCTCACAGGGCTAGACTTCGAGCTCAAGGGAAAGTGGTGCAGAATTCCTCCCGGGACCTTGGGGCCCACATGGCCTATACTCAGCAGCTTTCCAACCACTATCTCACACCGAGGATTTTGGCTTTGGACACCTTTTGGGAACGTATGCTGCAAGTTGGGGGCACACATGCCCAGCGTGTTTGTGTGGTTAGATCGGCGGCTTGGCCAAGGGCTTTTCATGCTTGTTCGGCTGCTGTGGCGGGTCGTCGGTTTATGGATGGACTTAGGACTCAGTGCATGAAGGCTCTTTGCCTTGATCGTCCCGGTGCTTCCTCTTGGCTTCAGTTTGCTCTTGAACCTGATGGGACCGATCCTCTCCTGTACATTGTTTGGTCCACCTTGCGTGACTTTCGTGCTGACCGGTCTATGTCCTTGCTTCCCCCTTCTGGTTGGGTTGAGTTTGAAACACCTTACCTCCCAGGCAGCCTGTTGGAAATTCTTGTTCAACGCTTACACCTCTTAGGGTGGAGGATTGTTGGTAACACTGCGGTCGAAGATGCATTGGGATTGTTTGATTTGCGGGAGGTCGCTCTTCAAGAGTTGTCCATGAGGGTTCACTTTGCCTGGACTAGTGTGGTTGCGCACAAGGTTCGTCACAGAAATTCATTTCGGGACTTTCATCGCGTTGACCGCCACCAAACCCGCTTGGGGCTTCTGCAGTTTCCGGATTATGCTCAGGGGGTCCTTCGTCGGCATCTGAATGGTTCCCAGTGTTCTAATGCTGCTGCTTGCTTTTGGAGCTCCTCCGGGTCTACTGATTGTATCCTTTGTGGTTGTCGTGACTCGGTTTTTCATCGGCTGTGGGAATGTCAAGCCTCCGCGTCCCTCCGCAGCAGCATTCCCTCTATCGTTTTGGATCATGTCAAGGATTTCTCAGAAGTGTTGTCAGTTCATGGTTGGTCTCTCCAATCCCCTTTTTGGCAACAATGGCAGTTGGCTTTGCTGGCTCTTCCTACGGCCATCCCTCGTCCTCTGGTGTCACTTCAGCCTGGCACCATTGTGGATTTCTTTATCGACGGCTCGTGCCTTTGGCAGGATCAGGTTGCGTTTCGTGTTGCCAGTTGGGCGGTCATTCTTTCAGCTCCGTTGGGTTCCTCTAGTGGTTTTGCTGGTTGCTCCATTCTGGCGGCTGGCCCCCTATCTGGACTTGTTCAATCTTCATACCGGGCTGAGTTGATGGCTCTTCGTGCTGCTTGTCACTATGCTGCTGAAGCTGGGCTGTTTGCTCGAGTCTGGACTGATTGCTTAAGCGTGTTGTCGCGTTTTCAATCATTGACCCAAGGCACCAAATCGTTGCAGCTTAACAGCCCACGCTGACCTGTGGACAGGCATTTTGGAGTCGGTGGCACGGTGTGAGAAAGGTGGCTTGGCAGTCCTTCGAGTACCGGCACATCGCAAGCTCGAAGAGGCAGGCACAGATTTAGAACGGTGGATGATCATTGGCAATGATGTGGCAGATGCAGCTGCCAAACGGGCGAATCTCGACCGCTCGAAGGAATTTTGGCAGTTATGGCAACAGCATTCTACTGCCTGTGACCGCAACAACCTTTTAGCTGGGTGGATTCGGGAGCACATGGTTCGAGTGGCGTCACTGTGGCCTGAAGCTGCAGCAATTTCGCCGGAACAATTTGCCCCTAGGCTGGTTCGACGTAAAGAATTGCCCCCTAAGGTTTGGTTTGGCGTGGGTCGACTTCAACCTGTGGGTTCTCAGTTCGTCAAGTTGTTCTCGCCGCAGATTCAAGAGTGGATTGCAGACTGGGTTGATAGCATTTGGGATGCGAACAGTGTGACGGAGTGGATCAGTTTTGCCCAGCTTTTCGTTCTTTGCCGGCTTCAACTGGGTCTGAAAGGGGTACTTCGGAGAGGTCGACATTGGACCGTCTTGAATTCTGACAATGGAACTACTCCGGAACAGTATAGATTTTCTTTGCTGTGTCGAGGATTTCGCATGATGCTTCAGGCCCTTTTTAAAGCTTGCAGTTTGAAAATTCATGCTTGCACCACTCGGCCACACAGTAGTTATTTACAATGCCATGTTGGCTGTTTAGCCATTCCTTTGAAGCTGGAGTGCCATGAACAAGTGGAACTTTGGCTGAGTACTCGCTTGCGGCGCCCGCTCCGTGGTACTCGAATTGAGCTACCAATGGCCTAAGGATTTCAGGTCAAACCGAGCTGCGCTCTTTCAGCCGGTTGCAGAGAAGCGTGAAAGCGTGAAAAATATTTTTTATTTTCATCCCCTATTTGGGGACATGATCCAATTTGACTAATTAATATTTTTTCAAAGGGGTTGAAACCACCAACTAGATAGTTCTTTGGGGAGCTGGATGTTTTTTTGTTTACCAATTTTTTGTCAACCATCTGGAAAGTAGATGGCTAGCTAGCCACCCCCAAGTTCGGTGGCTTATTAAATGTAAGGGTATATTAGGTAAACCAAGACTAATGGGAGTTGACCCATCGATCCTTTCCAGGTGGTAAAAGGCATAGGTCTTTTGGGGGGGTGAGCTCCCGGGGTGTGTTTTTTTGTTAAACATTTGTTTGGTCAATTATGAACATGACGGACATATTTTTGGATCATCTTGAAAAAGATTTGCGTTTTTTTATTTGAAATTGTACATGACTAGTATACCAGAGGTTGGAATTTTGGAGGGCTAGTGAATCATTGAAAGTCTTTGGGGTGGTTATTCTGAAGTTAACGGCATAAATGGATTCATTTATGTAGCACTTTAATTTCTTGCGGAATGCAGCGCATGTCATGTGGTGAACAGACCATTTGGGTGGACGCTACAATGAAGCTTAAACAGGCTTAAGGGAAAACCAATTGAACAAAACCAAGATAATGTCGACATGGCATTAATAAACCCCCCCCCCAGATTTTTTTTTTCCGTAATGGTAAAAGGCCGGGGTGGCTAGATCGAGGTGGCGGACGGGTTGCGCACAGATTTCATCGCTATTTTCGTGGTTTCGTGCTTGCATGTTCGTTTCGTCTGTGAATTTTCGTGGTTTTCGGGTGTCTGCGACCGGCGTGAACGGGTTTTGTCTGTAAATTTTCATAGTTTCCGGCTTTTCAACTTCTTCGATGTTCATTTTTCGTGGTAATTCTCGTACTTTTCGTGTGTCTGCGGTGCTCTTGAAAGGGTCTAAAACGGGTTTCGTCTGTAAATTTTCGTAGTTTTTCGGCGCTTCAACTTCTTCCATGTTCATTTTTCGTGGTAATTCTCGTACTGTTCGGTGTTCTCCAATGCTCTTGACCGGTGTTTTTACAATAAAACTCGGGCTTTTTTGACGTTTTTGGCGCTGCAACATCCGGCTCAAGAACTGAAGTCGATGTTTCCTGGTAATTTTCGTACTTTTGGGTGTTCTGCAACATCCGGCGCAAGAACTGATGTTCATTTTTCCTGGTAATTTTCGTACTTTTCGGTGTGCTCATATAGAGTGGTCACACATAGGGTGCTCACATAGAGTGGTCACACATAGAGTGCTCACATAAAGAGTGCTTCCATACAGTGTTCACATAGACTGGTCACACATAGAGTGCTCACATAGAGTGGTCACACATAGAGTGCTCACATACAGTGGTCACACATAGAGTGCTCACATATAGAGTGCGCATAGAGTGGTCACACATAGAGTGCTCAGATAGAGTGCTCCCATAGAGTGCTCACATAGAGTGGTCACACATAGAGTGCTCACATAGAGTGCTCCCA
>DF240620.1:93804-108806 GCA_000507305.1 Breviolum minutum Mf 1.05b.01 | reverse complement strand
TTGTGCTTGTGTTTTTGTGGTGGTGTGGTTGTGTTTTTGCGTTTTGTGCTTGTGTTTTTGTGGTGGTGTGGTTGTGTTTTGTGGTGGTGTGGTTGTGTTTTTGTGTTTGTGTTTTTATGATGATATGGTTGTGCTTGTGTGGTGATGTATTTGTGTTAGTTGTTGTTTTGTTTTTGTGTTTTTGTGGTTGCGCGGTTGTGTTTTTGTGGTGGTGTGATTGTTTCTGTGGTGGTCTCTTTGTGGTTGTGCTTTTGTGTTTTGATGTGGTGTGGTTGTGTTTTTGTGGTGGTGTGATTGTGTTTCTGTGGTGGTGTTTTTGTGATGATATGGTTGTGCTTGTGTGGTGATGTCTTTGTGTTGGTTGTTGTTTTGTTTTGTGTTTTTGTGGTTGCGCGGTTGTGTTTTTGTGGTGGTATCTTGTGTTTTTGTGGTTGTGTGGTTGTGATTCTGTGGTTGAGATTTTGGGGTGGTGTGGTTGGTTTTTTTTGCGGTTTGTGTTTAGGNTTTGGTGGTGGTTTGGTTGTGTTTTTGTGTTTTTGTGGTTGCGTTTTTGTGGTGGCGTGGTTGTGTTTTTGTGGTTGTGTTTTTGGTTTTTTTTGTGATTGCGTTTTTGGGGTGGTGTGGTTGGGTTTTTTGCGGTTGTGTTTTGGATTTTTTTTGCAATTGTGTTTTTGGGGTGGTGTGGTTGTGTTTTGTGGTTGTGTTGTGTTGTGGTGTGGTGGTGTCTTTGTGCTGTGTTTCTGTGGTTGTGTTTTTGTGAAAGGGGCTTCTGGTGGCGAGAGTGTTGGGGAAGAGTGTTGTAGACAAGTGTTGGAGAAGAGTGTTGTGGAAGAGTGTTGTAGAGAAGTGTTGGAGAAGAGAGTATGGATGTGATGTAAAGAAGTGCTAAAGAAGAGTGTTGTAGAGAAGTGTTGGAGAAGAGCGTTGAAGAAGAGGGTTGTAAAGAAGTGTTGGAGAAGAGTGTTGTAGAGAAGTGTTGTTCAGAAGTGTTGGAGAAGATTTTGGAGGAGAGGGTTGTAGAGAAGTGTTGTAGAGAAGTGTTGGAGAAGAGGGTCGTAGAGATGTGTGGTAGAGAAGTGCAGGAGAAGACTGTGGTGGAGGAGTGTTGGAGAAGAGTGCTGCAAAGAAGTGTTGGAGAAGAGTGTTCGCAACACTGGTGTAAAAAGACGTCTGGTAAAAGTTCTCTTGTTAACTTTTCTTGCATTCAACTTTTGCTGGATTCCGCTGCTTGTTGAGACTGGGACTGCACCTGTGTCTTGGTGCTTCTTTACATGTGTATACTGCACTTTGTTTCGATACTCCTTACACTGCTCATCTCTGCAATCCTCTCTAACATTTCATGTATCAAACTGTCTTCTTTGCTTTCGGGATATCCGGCGTCTAGTTGTTTGTTCTTTTCGTTTTGTTTTGTGTGGTTGTCGGAAAGCTTCCGCTTTGCCAGAGTCACTAGTATTTTCACGGCACTTCTAACTACGAAGGAGCTATATTGACCGACCACGCTTATTGCTCGATCGGCTTCAGCTAAAAAGAAAATGTGGAAACCAGTATCCCGCCTTCTGCATGCGCCACTCGTCTTAGGTTCAGGCCTGATGGCTCTCGGTGCGCTTTAATCCACCCCTTCTTGTCCTGTCCACCATCATTGTGACTTTGTCTCTGGAATGGTTTTCTCTGTCTCTGACTCATTCGACCCGATTCGCCGTTGCTTCCATTTGCTGCGCCAAGTTGATGTTTTTTTCCTTCATCACAGCGTTGGGTCGGCGGATGAGCCACAATCAGAATATTTGAAGACCAATTTAGTAAGGAGAGGTCGAAAATGTTTCCGGACATGCAGGAAACGCTGTAAAACGCTAGGCCCCCGCAAAATCACAAGTTGTCGTCACCAAATATTGCGCCTGCCACGAAAAATGACTCCCGTGATTGATCTTCACTACATATCACAAGTCATTTCCAATGCGCACAGCCACAGGACTCACCCTCCAACATACCAAATACTGCGCCACCGGTGTCACGCATGCATTGTCATTTACAATGCGCGGAGCAACAGGAATCACGCTCCAACGACTAGTACTGGAGTAGTAGTTTGTCGTGCTTTTGCAACATAGTGTACCGTATACTTTGTAGCACAAAGTAGTACTTTGCAGTACTGGAGTAGTATGGAGTAACACTTTGTACTGCAGAGTGGTGCTGGAGAAACACTGTGTAGTACAGAGTAGTACTGGGGAAGTACTTTGCAGTACTTTGTGGAATGGAGTACTACTTTGCAGCAAAAAGTAGTACTGGAGTAGTACTTTGTAGCATGGAGTAATACTTTGTAGTACAGTGCACTAGTAGTTTGTAGTGCGGAGTTGTACTTTGAAGTGGTACTGGAGTAGCAATTTGTAGTACTTTGTAATGCGGCGTGGTGCTTTGTAGTACGGAGTAGTACTGGAGACGCAGTCGAGTAGCACTTTGTAGTACAGAGTAGTACTGGAGTAGTACTTTGTAGTACTTTGTAGTACTTTGTAGTGCTTTGTAGTACCTTGTAGTACTGGAGTAGTAGTACTTTGTAGTACGGAATAGTACGTGGTAGAATCCCAGTCCACCTTACCATGAATCCAGTCCACCTTACCATCCGTATTCACCTGGAAACCTTCACCTTCACTTTCGCCCGTACAAGTCAATGACCAGAGTCCTCTAGGAGACACGTGGAGACAAAGGCTGTTTTGCCGACATTTTTCATCGTCTCAGAAAAAAACTTCAAATTTATCACCCCAGCGTTTGGAGCCACGGCCTGGTTCTCTGCGCAGTGGGACACAGAAATTCGCCACCCAGCCGTCACACAGATGCCAAAATATCGACTCAGATGGCCACGGTTCCAGTGAGCAGGCGATGCGATTAGGCAACATCGACAGCACCCCCTCTCAATTTTCTAGTTTTCGCAGGTGCAAATTTCGCGTCTGTGTGCACCATGACGAATAATGCTTCGAAGAGCCAATTGCGTTTGATACGATGAAAAACTCAGGCGAAATCTAGGCTCGCAAACCAAATTGGGGCATGCCGCATGCCATTCGAAAGATTTGTAGGACAGGTTTTCCAGCAAAACCAAAACATCATCAATTCCAATGTTGGGTCGGAATCTTGTTGCGTCAGCAGTTTGTTGGTCACCTATCACCTTGCGCAATTTGTTGTCAAACAAATGGAAAAATGTTTTTTTTTATTATGGAATTCTTAGTTCATTATTAGTATTATTATTCTATTTTTAAGTGCTATTAGGCTAATTTTCCGTTTTGAATATATAAATGACATTCGGAACAACAATAGTTCCCCAGTTTTCTGTTACATTAAGGCGGCACCCGTTGCATGCAGGGTGCATCATTCAAGCGGGCAAAACTAGCCGTGTCATGGTCGACTACTGACGTAAACAGCAAGCGCTCTAAGACGCGATCCCTGAACCGATTTTTTTGGCATCGTGCACCTGAATGCGCAGGGAGTGGAAACGACACTATGGGACAAAAATATGTTTGTCCAATCCAGTGTGCTGCAATAAGCCCGTGCAGGGGCGTCCCACGCCACACATTTCCGATCTATCACACCACCCCTGGGTTTCAAGCCAAGATTTGTTTGACCTTCTGCCAACATCGCAACATAGGTTGCGAAGCTTTAACATTCTTGAAGGGACTTGACACGCCAGCACCTGAATCCATTGTGTGCGACATGTTGCTCAATACGAGCGTGCCACATGAGCGGGACTTCCTGCCACATTATTTTTCTCTTCATTGCTTCCACGCCGCTTGTCGCAAGTCACGTACACACGTTTTGTGATGACCTGCCACGAAGGCAACCATGGAAGTAAGCATTGCAGCGAACAACTTCACGCTTACGGTTGTGGACGCAATTGTCGCACCAAAAAATATTTTTGTCGACGGCTTGGAAGACTGTTCGACGCGCCCAACGTGAAATGTGCAAAGCATTCGAAGCGATGCATGATTGGGAAACTTCGTATTGTAATGGGGGACCTTCAATTGGACTTCTTGTCGGTAACGGAAACATGACGTGACCATTCCGAATGGTTCGCACGCAGAAACAAAGAAAAAACTTAAACCAGCCCTGCCGCCTGGCAAATTGGCAATGGAAGTCGGGGGCAGGTGGGGCGAGGAGGCCGCAGCCTTCATTAAGAACTTGGCACGAGCAAGAACTCGGAACGACCTGGTCACAGCCGCCTCCTACGTTTGTAAGGATATCAGACCGCCACTATTTTAAAAAAGGTTGTGGTGAAGATAAGATGCAACCCAACCATTTGTGACAAGATTCTCTTTCCTTTACATTGATCACGGCTCCAGTCGAGAAATCAAACACGGTGGTGGTCGAGCTTCTGTTGTGATTAACACAGTTTTTTCGCATTCGATTCAATTCCAGGCCTGCATCACCCAAGAATTGAACCAGTTTGTCCAACAACGTCATTATTTCATGGGAAGACCTTGCGAATACCAAGATATCATCTGCAAATCTTAAATCCAAAAATGGTGGCAAGCCATCACCAAAAACAAATCCAAACGAACATCCTTCCGCCCACGTTCGCCAATTCTGCGTTGCCCAATGAGGTACTGCAGAAAACATTCTTAGGCTAAGCATGCAACCTTGTCGGTCTGCAAATTGCGCCGTGTTTGCGAATAAATTCGTTTTTTTCTGAGCCGAAGTGTGTCCGTCAGAATCAAATAAAAATTTTCGATGCCATCGTGACACCAATTGCTTGTTTTGGAGCTGGGCCCCGGTGCATCTGTGCTGCTGATATGAAAAAAGTTGATATCCACTTCCGACGTATGATCCGATGCGGGGTTGGAGCTCCAGGCGGGATTTGCTGGCAGGATCCATGGCACGAAATTCCGCATATTTGGGACCAGCGTGTGCGAGAAATGATTGAGGTATGCCATGTGAAAACGTGGGCTGAAACTGAAACCTGCGCTTCTCAACAATGGAAGTTTGCTCGCTACATCATGAGGCTTCCAAAAGATCGTTGGGTACGTCGAATGCTGCATTGGCGACCTGTTGGAAGAGGACCCGTGCAACGTCCACCAGTCAATTGGAGAAACAAATTTGAACAATTTTTCTCCAGTAAAACGTTGGGATGGTTGGAAAAATGTGGCTATGCATGTTGACCTTTGGATGATGGAGATGGATGAGGTCATAAAATTCTGTACTAAGTAACGAAGTTTGTTTTACAGAATGGGTAAAAACATTCGAACATTTCGTACAGGGTCGCAACGTAAACAGGGCTGCGTTTTCGGCATGCGCACCTCGGACTGAGATTTTTTGACTTTGATCCTGTATGCCGAGCGGCGGCCCATTAAGCATTGTATGTACACACTAAACACGAAAACGTGAAAATATAGCATCATCTCTGGCAAAAGGAAATGAGGCCAGTGTAGTATTGAAACCAAAGATCGGTGCTTCCGGCATTTCTCGCAACACTTTCCCAGTTGCCCAAAGCTTTGTACCTGCAGAACATTTCCAGTTTTGTGTCCAAAGTTTGTTGTGGGCGCCCACGGGAACAATTTGTTGGAAGTGGATTCCACGCAAATGCTCTCCTCGCCCAGCGTTCGGCAGCTAAATTTGCAATGTAGGAAGCAAATTTCCAGTATTGAATCATACACTTCTGTGACCAGGAGGAAAAGTCCAGTGGCAGTGGCCCAGTGATCCACACGCATATTCCACTCGTGCAAAATATCATGCCATTGCGCTGACCAATCCGTGCCTGGTGGAGGCCCCACAATGCGACGAACAAGCTTTCGAAATTGAACGTCATATTTTTGTAAATGTTTTCTGTAAAAAGGTCGGTGCTCTGCAGCGAAGCATGCTGTTGAAGAAACAATTGCTTCAAAATAGCGCAGTCGGTGTTTGATAGAACAATCCTGGCATTGTAACATCCAACGGTGTTTCTGGAAAGCCTTGGCTGCTTGCTGTAAATGGTATTCCACATCAGAGTCCTGACCAGGGCAAGCGCACAGCATGCAACCAAGCCATCTGTGTGATTCGGCATGACCAAGTACCTTGATCATGTGGCTATTCCCAACTTGAATGAACGAAGGTGGTTGTGCTTCCGTTGTCAACGCCAGAGTCTTTGAAGTGTTCGCCATCAACCCTGCAGCTGCCAGATGTCGCACCAAGCTATCCAATAAATTTTGTGCCTTTTTCTTCGTATTAGCAAAAATGAGGACGTCATCAGCAAAGCGCAGGTCAAGTAAACCAACCAAAACGTTTGCAAAATCGATCCCACCTTGCGGATTTGCGGCTCTCCACTCGGACATTGCCAACTCAAGCGCGGCGCAAAACAACCGGGGACTCACCCTTGTCGCACACCACATAATATGTCAAACTTTCTGCTAGCACCAGCACCATCGCAAACGACACTTGTTTGATTGTGATAAAGGCACTGTAAAATCCAAATCAATTGGTGTGATATATTTTGTCGACGCAAAGTTTCCCATAATGTGTCCCACTTTACTGTATCAAAGGCGTCGGATAAATCCAAGCTGATGATCCACAATGGGAGTCCAGTTCCTCTGCTCTTGTCCAAAATGAGATTTGTTGTCACAACGTGTTCTTCCATTTTTCGGCCTGAACGAAAACCGTGTTGTGCTTCTGGTTGAAAACTTTCCAATGACTGCTCCACTCGTGCGAGGATCATGTCGGCAAACACCTTGTACAAGAGCCGTATGTTGGCAATGGGGCGGAAATCCGTCACAAGCTTTTGCGCGGGTCTTTTTGGGAAGCATCGTGAACGATGTTATTTTCCATTCTGTTGGGGCACTTCCATGTTGCATCATGTTGCACAATGCCATTGAAGAGACGAAGCAATTCCACCAGGAACGTATTGAAGAAGTTCTGCTGCCAAACCACTTTCGTCACAAGCTTTGTTGACCTTCAAACGGGCACACGCACACTTCAGTTCAGCAAGGGCCCAGTGTGTCTCTGTTTGTGCGGCTGGTCGGTCAGGGAAGAAATTGTTGCCAGAAAAGATTCTCTCCAAAGCATCAGCAAACTCGTCCAATGGTGGCTGTGAAGCATAGACCTGTCCTTGTATGAATCATATTGCGCAATGCCTTCCAATGAGAAGCTCGACCCAACGACTGTCTCAACCGGGAATTCTTCCAAAAACGGAGCTCTTGGCGATGCAGTTTCCTAATTTGAAACGAAAGCATTTTGCGCATGGCGACATCAGCTGTGCTTCGGCGCAATGAACATAAACCTCGCAGCCGCCGCGAAGGTCGAAAAGTAAAGCGCACCGTTTTGCATTGACCATGTTTCCGTCCAGCTGTCAGTAACATGCGTTCGAGCGCAGGCAGTGTAGGATTTGTGTTTGTTCGCAGTAGTTTCCGTACAGATGATTGGAAACCCGATGCCCTACCATCATTGTCCACAAAAGGCTGCCAATTTTTAAGGCCAGACATCCGTTTTGCTAAGACAGTTTGGCTATCCGAACTCTCAATTTTGAGTGCACACATCGATGGTCCAAGCCTGTCCCCAAACAATTGTCATGCCAAGACTTTTCGTGCTCAAACTGCAAGCCACCAAGAATGAAATCCAATCGTGGCAAAGCGTTGTCAGCAACACGTTTGCAAGTCCAGCTCTCCGCCATCGGCATGTTGGTGTCCAGCCTGCTAAGTATGCACAAGCCATGCTGCAACACCCATCTCGCAAGCAACTGTCCACGAGCATTGCGCCTACCAAGCCCCCAGGTTCCCAAAACAGCTGAATCATCTCCATTTTCACACGCGCCTAGACGTGCATTAAAATCTCCACCCAACAACGGCAAAATTGAATTGGAGGCACACTCGTCCAACAGTATGTCGAGTAATCCGTACACTTGTTCCACCTCATCATCCGAATGCCATGTCGTTGGCATGTACACAGCAATAGCACAAAACTTTAAGTTCCGAAAAACAAAGCGAAGAGCACACACCCGACAAGAATATGCATGGAATTGAACACATGTTATTTGATCATGAAAAGATTTGGCAACACACAATCCAACGCCTTGATGGTTACAGCCACCACTCAAGTAAATGTAGTCCCCATGTGGCGAAATAAAGGCTTCTTCAGTTTCACTCCTCCAAGTCTCCGTCAAGTAAAGGATGTCAAACACCTGACCTTCCAGTTCCAAAATAGAATCCAACCAACGATTATCATCACGAATGCTTTTTACATTTTTTGTAATGGCATGCATGTTAATGAATTCATCATCCCGGATGACCTCAGCAAATACTGCATCATCACAATTGTGGGCGTCCTCTTTGGGTGACACGGTTTGCTTGCAATTCTGCTGGCGCCGATTCTGGCACCCCTATTCCAATTCAGTGATGAAATTGTCCAAAGCCTCCCTCACTGCATCATTGCCAAAGTTATGATCCAACCATTCCACTTCACCATCCCCACTGATCTGTGCCAAAGGCATCAATTTACCATTCACCCGGACCATGACTTTGAAAACTTTGTAATTCACAACACCATTTTTTGGGTCATACTCACCCAACTCAATGAGGAACTTTTTCATTTTGCTGGCAATCTTGCAACGACGTCGTTCCTCCAATGAACGATTCTCAGCCACCCAAAGTTTGTTGGTTTGGATGTGCATGTTGTTCTTCTGGCCCCGGATGAATTTCATAGATTGCGCCGGCGATTGAACGTGGACCAAAGCAATGGCAGGAGATGAACTTGTCATAGCCACATCTTCGAAACCATGGACGTGAGTCATCATTTCTCGCACCAAATGTTCTGCTTCCTCAATTGTTTTTTCCGCGAAACCATCAACAATGGCAATGTTTTGATCCACATCACCCTCCGAATTTGATCCATGGGTTGCTGTTGGCGGACGTGTCTCCAATTGACGGACTCTTTCCTCAAGCACCTGCCGTGCAGCACGTTCAGCATTGATTTCTGTCTTCAATTGTCCAAAGTTGTCTTCCAATTTTTGAGCCAACCTTCCCTCAACATCTGCCATTCCATGGTTGATCTCCTCCCGCAACATGGCTCGCAATGCTGCGATGGTACCTGCGCTCATTTCCATCTTTGTCACGGGGTCGTCAACTTCCAAAACTTGCGGCACCACCTCTGCGAGTTGCATTTTTGCACGTGCTTGGCTTTCACGATCTGGTGTGCCTTCCGGAGCGGACCTCTTTGCTGGCGCTGACATAACGGCATCTTGCTCTCCATGACCATCAACTAATCGGAGGAAACCCTTCTCGAAATCAGAACTCACATCTTGCCAGTTTGCTCCTTTCTCATTTGCTTCCCCAATTGTCGTAGCATGTTTATATTTTTCAAAGCGTTCCCATGCTTTGGTTCCCACCTTCTTCGGGTTATTTTGCTGTAGCACGATTTTTTGATCCATGTCCTTCAAAGCTGTAAGTTGGCTTTGGCACAACGGCATGTCGCACAACTACGAAACCGGCAAGCCGACACACTTGAGCCGACACACTTGTCATCAAGTAAAGCAACGTAATTTGCAAATTTCCAATATTTGGATAGATATTTCGTTGACCACATTTTGAAACCATGGTGCCCACCTGCAAAACAAACCACCGATGTAATCATAGCATCAAAAATTTCAAGCGAGATGCCATTGAAACCATTCTGTCACAGAGAATCCATTTGTGAACATGGAATGCACGGGCCGCACTTTGGAATCGGTGGTCAATATCGTCCTGTCGTGTGCCTGCATTTTCCGTCGACAACATACAACCCAGCCATTTATGGGATGACGACTGGTCCAACACTGCAACCAGCGCGGGTCGTCAATGTCTTTGGTGGTTGCGCTTGAGTTGTCAAAGCCTTTGTTTTTGCAGCGTTGAGTTTGAGACCAACCTTTTCGAGCGAAGTCACCAATTTATCAAGCGTATAACCAAGTTGTTCGGCAGATCCTGCAAACAACAAAATGTCGTCCGCAAAGCGAAGATCCAATAAAGGTGGCCCACCATTTCCTAAGTCCAACCCGTTGTGTGAAACATCACATGGCCACTTTTCCATCGCCAATTGCAGTACGGAACAAAATAAACGAGGGCTTAATACACACCCTTGTCGCACGCCAGCCTTGATGCAAAATTCACGGCTCACATCCGAGTGACACCCCATGTAATCGCAAACCGCGCCATAAAGCATCCCAGTCCACACGGTCAAATGCTTTCGATAAATCTAAACTAAGAATCCACAACGGTCTGTTGGCCAACAATGTTTTGTCGATCACCATATTAGCACTCAACAAATGCTCCTCGATCCTCCGGTTCGTTCTGAAACCATGCTGTTCTTCAGGTTGGGCATGTTCCAACAGCTCCTCGGATGCGCCCCAAGAACAAGTATGCAAATGTTTTATACATGAGTCTGACCATAGCAATGGGCCGGAAGTCCGTGGTGGTTCGTGCGTTTTTCGTTTTTGGAAGCATCTGGAGCATTGTTTTATTCCAAGACGATGGCATTTCCCCCGTCTGCAAAATTTGGTTCATGATGCCCAGGAGAGCTGTCACAACATTGTCTGGCGCAAAATGCAACAATTCAGCCACCAACCCACACTCGTCCGAAGCTTTGTTCATTTTTAGCCGCTTGATGGCACATTCAACTCCTGTAAGCTCCAATTTGGCTCTGTCAAGTGCAATGGTCGGGTTGGATTACCTGGATGTCCATGAAAAATGTTTTCCAACATGTCTGCGAAATCATTGGCTGGAGGATGTTGTGCGCACTGTGGAACGATGGTGTGCGACATTTTCTGCAGCATTTTCCATTGGTTTGGCATGTTCAGCAACGGTTGAAGTCTTGAAGATTTCCATGCACGAAGCTCACGCCGATGCAATTTTGCAATGTCAAAAGATAATTGTTTTTTGATCGAACGTTCAACTGCTTGTCGGCGTTGAGCGCGCAAATCTCGCAATGCATTGGAAGATTCATATTTGCTTCGTGTTTGGTTGCTGTAACCACCCTTCAACCCAGCATCAAACAATTCCTTCTCAAGCCCTGGCAAGTGCTGCGGGTCGTAAATGCTGTTGGCATCGATATGTTGCAACCCTATATGGTACAATGTAGCTATGCCATCTTCATCAAGGAATGTTTTTCAATGTTTGAGGGTCCTCTTGCGAACATGTTTGCTACTTTTTACACTTTCCATGTCAACAAGCAGTGTACACATCGATGGTCCAATCCGATGGGCAACATGTTGTCATTCCATACCCTTGCCACGACTGCTCTCTCATCCGCAATGATATTATCCAATTGCACGCGGGCCTCATCAAAGTATCTTTCACACGTCCAACTTTCGCTGGTATCTTGGTTGTCCGATTGGCGGCTCAAAATTTGCAACCCATTTTGTAGTACCCAATTTGCTAACTGGACGCCACGAGCATTTCGGGCACCAAAACCCCAGCAACCAAGAGAATCCACGGAGTCACCAGGTTGCACACCACCGAGGCAGGAATTAAAATCACCTCCTATCAGAATCAGGCCACCTTCTTTTCTTATTTCTTCCAAGACAACAGTTAGCAATTCATACATACCATCCACTGAAGCATCATCTTCCCAAGAAGTGGGGAAATAACATGACAAAAAATGGAAGTTCAAGCCGCGGTATGTAAATTTGAGGAGGCACAAGCGAGGAGAATATGGATGGAATGATATGTGTGAAAGGTGTGCCATCATCTTACCCGACACGGCAATACCAACTCCTTGATGTGAAAGTCCTTTGCTCAAAAATATTTGACCACCACTCGGCAAAACGAAGCATTCCTCCACAGCAGACCTCCAAGTTTCGCAAATAAAAATTAGATCGTGGTCACAAGCCACCAGCTCTGTACAAAAATCATGAAAGCGTGACTCGGCACGAATGCTTTGTAAATTTCTCGTTATCACATGCAGTGAAATAAATTCTGTCTGTGCAGCTGACTCCGAGGCACTTAATGCATGAACAACGTCATTCGTTGCATCACCGGTCAGTGTAACAAGCGGTCCATTGATCAGCAATGTCCTCAGGCATCCCTACTCCAAGTCCTGCAGGAAGGCCTCCATGGCTTCACGCACTTGAACATTCACAATGGATTCCTCCAACCACCCCACTGCCAAAGTCACTCCAACCTGCGCCACCGGAATCAATTTGGAGTTGTGGCGGACCACCACCCTGAAACCCTTTTAGCTGGCAATAACATTCACTGGCGCAATCCCCCCCAGTTCAATCAAATACTTTTTGATTTTGCTCACAATTTTGCATCGAGACCTTTCTGTTCTTGATCGATTTTCTGGTGCCCAAAGCTGGTTGGTCTGAACTGTCGCATTTATCTTTTGTGAACGAATGAATTTCATGGCCTCCCCCGGGGAATCAAAGCGTGCTAGGGCCAAAGGGGGTTCCACATCAATCATGTCGACATCCTTGTACCCCTTGATTCCAACCATCATTTCTTGGACCAAGGCCTCAGCATCAGCCAACGACATCTCCACAAAGTCACCAACGACAACGACCGACTTGTCCACATCCTCATCTTCAAAGTTGTGGGGTCCATGTTTTCCTTGTTCTCCCATATTTTGTTGTTCAACGTGACTTAACCGCTCTTCAAGCTGTTGGCGGGCCACCTTTTCCGCACCCAATTCTTCTCTGATTTCTCAATTTTGTGGAAAAATGTTGCTCCATTTCCACCATGCCATACCTGATCTCATCCCGCATCATAGACCGTAATGCAGAAATAGTTGCCGCACTCATTTCCACCTTTGCCCCGGACGCAACTGGTTCAACGGCCAAAGCCCTGGGAACCACTGCTGTGGATGGTAGTTTGCTCCTTGCATCAGCTTCTCGGTCTGGTGTCCCTTCAGGAGCTCCTCGTTTTGTACTCCCATTGGCCTCCATATCGATATCAGCTGGTTTGATGTCACGGATTTTTAAATAACCTTTTTCAAAATCGGCGGGTAGGTCCTGCCAATTTGCTCCTTGATTGGTGGCTTCCTGAATGGTTGTTGCCATTTTGTAGCGATCAAACCTTTCAGCTGCCTTGCTTCCCGGTTTCTTGGGGTTGTCCGTTTGAATTTCGATCACTGTGGTAGGAGTTTTCAAGGCATCAATTTGCAGCTGCGATAACGGCATGTCGCCCGAATCGGTGGACACAATTGAAATCGAGCCAACACCTCGGACTGAGACTCAGACCTATCATCATCATCAACATCATCATCATCATCATCATCATCATCATCATCATCATCATCATCATCGTCATCATCATCATCATCATCATCATCATCATCATCATCATCATCATCATCATCATCAAAAATGTGTCAGTCACAACAACAATGCCAGCTCTCGTTCACCACCTGCACTCAAATTTTGTGTCGGACGCTGGTATTATCGTTAACATTCATTCATTCTGGACTCACACGGCGACACCGCAACGCGCAAAGACATGGAGCAAAAAATCATGCCCATGTGTCACTGACGCGAGGCTTTGAAATGAAAAAATGAAATGACAAAATAAATCGCAGAACCGTGGAACCAAAGCATGGGAACGCTTTAGGCAAAATAAATGTGCGACGAAAAGTACGGAACCAAGTGGAAACGGAGCGGGCTGGCAAGATGGGATTTCCGACTTCGAACCAGGTTCTCCGGGTCGTTGATGGGCATGAAAATTATATAATCACGCAATGCCAGCCCCAGCTGAAGTTCGCAAACCAAGCACGCGCAAAATGGCAAAATTTTTTGACAATGGGAGGGAGGGCGCGATGGTGAACGTGCTGCAAAGCAAATGCTTGAAGAAAAAGGACGTCAATTGGAGAAAAATCCTCGAGCACCTGCCCGGGGACAAAAAAAATTGCCGTGATTGGTTGCTTCGCACGGAAGAGACTTGAGGAAGCAAAACATTTCGTCCGAAACATCGCGCATCATCATTTGCACCGTTGACACCAAAGGGCATGCTTGGGGATGGAACCCATCAAATTTGAGAAAATCGATTTTGAAGTCGACCATCACAATTCTTTTAATTTTCACCAGGTAGCGTTGCTTCACTAATACAGATTGCATGTGTTGTATTCCTCAAACCCGTCCAACATTTGACCAGTGTTTTTAAAATATCCATTTGCACCATACTTCTCGGATTAATGTACCCTTTTCGAAGGAAGGACGTACTGTTGAAACAAAGGCATCGCGCATGGCCTGCGAAACACAAAATGAAAACCAGCTTGGGTATTGAACCAAATTCGGCTTGACCTTGTTGTATGGCGCAATCGCAAAATGGGATAACATGTAAACTGATGCATACTGTTTTTATTTTTGTTTTTTTCTTCATTTGTTTTCGTGTTTTTTTTCCGTCTCGTGGGTCCGAAAGGGGGAGCAGCAGCAGACTGCAGCCAGCTGTAAAAATGTCCGGAATGCTTGATTTTTGTGCAAGTAGTTTGCAATCATAAGGCAAGACAGCTTCGTAGGAACACAAGGATGGTACGTGTCGGGATTCTCGGCGTATGTATTGGATCGGTCGGCCTGTTCGGAATACGATCGTAGCGTGCAAGTTGTATAGGTTTCTTCAAGGTCCAGGCCCCGTATGCCATCTTACTTTTGGGAAAAAATGTATGATTTTTCGTAAATCGGTAAAGAACAAATACTATTTCCATGCGGCAAAGTTGAACAAAAATCCAAGTGTGTGTCGCCCAGAAGATTCCAAATGTGCTTACCTGCGACACACCTGGGCACCTGATGGATGACAGCAGAGCAAACGTTGAGCCGAACGATGTGCAGGCAAAGTGGCAACATTCTCTACCAAATTGCTGGATTTTTTTTTGCAGCAATACTCCCGACTTGTTCATTGGCTGTCTGGCTGTCTGGCTGTCTGGCTGTCTGGCTGTCTGGCTGTCTGGCTGCCTGGCTGCCTGGCTGCCTGTCTGCCTGTCTGCCTGTCTGCCTGTCTGCCTGTCTGCCTGTCTGCCTGTCTGTCTGTCTGTCTGTCTGCCTGTCTGTCTGTCTGTCTTGTACTAGTACGTTGTACGTTGTACGTTGTACGTTGACCGTTGTA
>DF240620.1:38234-93511 GCA_000507305.1 Breviolum minutum Mf 1.05b.01 | reverse complement strand
CTGCCTGTCTGCCTGTCTGCCTGTCTGCCTGTCTGCTTGCCTGCCTGCCTGCCTGCCTGCCTGGTTGGCTGGCTGGCTGTCTGGCTGTCTGTCTGTCTGTCTGTCTGTCTGCCTGCCTGCCTGCCTGGCTGGCTGTCTGTCTGTCTGTCTGTCTGTCTGTCTGTCTGTCTGTCTGTCTGTCTGTTCATTGATTCTTTTGTTTATCTATTTGTTTTTGGTGCCTGTTTTTTCTTATTGTCGATTAATTGATATATTTGTTTATGTTTGAAGGAGGCTTACAAAGTGAAATGTAAGCATTGCTATGGCAGTGTGTTGTTAACATTGCTGTTGATAAACTAAGTGGAAACCGTTGCAGGATTGGTTAGGGGGTCGGCAAGTCGCTGTGCTAACCCCGCTTCGTGCGGCCATGAAGTGTTGGGGGTTTAGATTTTTGATTTTTGGAGTTTGCGCATCTGGATTTAAAGAAAAAAATTCGGATTATTTTCCATTTTCTTTATTTAATTTCTTTTTTTTTCCATTTTGGCTTACAGATTCGGATTTAAAGAACAAATTTGAATGCTACTCACCAGTTCTTGTCCATGCCGACTTGGGTCAGCGGATTACGACCGCTCGCACACCCAAAGACATGTTCAAAAAAGCAATTTTTTGGTTCAAGCTGTTTCAGTGTAAAGGTTTGGTAAAGTCCGAGCATGTTGACAAGTTACAACGTTCGCGAATTTGATGACGACCCCTCTTGCATTGTGTGGCCTGCAGCGCGCATTTTGCTACATTGGTTGTATCACCACTTGGAATCAAACTTTGGCGAGACGTTGCGCGGTTCCACGGTTCTTGACCTTGGAGCTGGTACCGGGTTTTTAGCATTGTCTTTGGCTACTGAGGTCAAGCATGTTGTGGCAGTTGAAGGTTCAGAGTTGGGATTTTCCAATCTGGAATTCAACATTTCGAAATGCAATAGTCTGAATGTGACGCCTGTCTTTTGGAATTGGGAAGCACAACCTGGCATCCCACCTGAACTTCCAGAAAAGCTGGATATCATCCTTGGTTCCGACATTGTGTACCCTAGGTATTACGACTGCGATGCTTTGTGTGAAACTGTGTCATGTTTGCTTGGGCGCAGTTTAGCCAAAGAGCCGTTGGCTTTGTTTGCACTATGTGAGCGTGCTTCCACAGATAGCAGCTCCAACAACTTTGATTTTTTCTTTGAAGCGTGCACGAAGCGGTTGCTCAAGGTTTCAGAGTTCCCTATTAGTAACGAAATTCTCACAACGGTTTTGGGAGCCGGCGCTGTCCATGGGGAGCACGATGATCCTGGTGGTGGAGTGGGCGTGAGGAGCTGCATCCGTTTATTTCGGATCCAACGCTCGGAATGAACGAGTATTCACTGCAATGAAGCAGAACGACAATTGTATCTGCCGGATGTCTTGTTACGTCCTCAACGTGGAACTGGTCGGTTGAGGGAGTGTCGTGCTTTCCAACGAACACAGCTATGACAAAACATACGAATCTTGGGGTTAACCCACAAATAAAACTTGTTTCCGACCGGTCGGACCAGACCAAATCTAGCCCTGCAGAGTCAAGATTGCGTGGCGGTCGAGTGCACGCATGTCGAATGTGTAGTCAGCGCATGTCATGGTTGTTGGATGCATTGCGAGAAGAGAAAACATGGGGACATGGGGATTGGTTCTCCAAGTTTGTATTGCATGGGTGCTGTAGGTGTGAGCAGCGCGCCTCGTACTTGTTCTTGGTAGGAGGTTGTAAGCGCAAGGCCCTGAAGTCACAGCAGTTGCAGCTTTGTTTTCGGGAAAGTGTTTACAAACTAGAATCCATGAGTTACTGTTTTTGAAGGGAGTTTAGAAGTTTGACTTCCGACAATATGGACAGTTGAAAAGCAGACTAGAGAAGTCAAGTCAGAAGAAAAAAATCAACACGCGAGTAGAGTCACTAGATCAACACGCGAGTAGACTCACTAGAAAGAAGGTACACATGCGTGAAATGTTAGGAAAGATGCGCGACATGTTAGGAAAGTCGCGAATCGGTGTGTTTTTCATTGATTCGTGGTTCCGGATGTTCGAAAAGTAGGCTCGCTAAAGCGGCGGGTGCGGAGGTAGCTGTTGAGCAGAGAAACTAAAAAAACACGCCGCTGTGGCGCGAAGCACGTTTGCAAGTCAAAATGTACATAAGACAGCATTCCCGGACCACTTTTTCAAGTTCAGATGTTGGAACATTGCACGCGGCTGTGGCGCGAAGCACATTTGCAAGTCAAACTGCACAAAACACCACAGCTTCAGACCAATTTTGGAAATTCAGATGTCGAAACATTGCACGCGGCTGTGGTGCGAAGTGCATTTACAAGTCAAAATGCACAAAGCACCGCATTCCCGGACCACTTTTTCAAGTTTAGATGTCGAAACATTGCACGCGGCTGTGGTGCGAAGAGCATTTGCAAGTCAAACTGCACAAAACACCGCAGCTTCGGACCAATTTTGGAAGTTTGGATGTCGAAAAATGGCACGCGGCTGTGGCGCGACATTTGCAAGTCAAAATGTGCAAAACACCGCGGCTTTGGAAGTTTTGATGTCGAGGGGGTCCGGTATAGTTTTCAAGTCAAAATGTACAAAACACCTCAGCTCCGGAGCAATTTTTGGAGTTTCGATGTCCAAAAATGACACGCCGCTGTGGCGCGAAGCTGCATTTGCAAGTCAAACGTTAAAAAACTGACCGGCTCCGGCCACCTTTTGAGATTTAGATGTCGAAAAATGGCACGCCGCTGTGGCGCGAAGCGCATTTGCAAGTCAAAATGCACAAAACACCTGCGTTCTGGCACACTTTTGGAGCTTTCGATTTAGTCAGTTAGTCAGTTAACTAGTTAGTCGCTTAATCAGTTAACTAGTTAGTTAGCTAGTCAGTTAGTCAATTAGCTAATTCCTGAATCAATCAGTGAGTCAGTTAATCACTCACTCCATCAATCAATCAGTTAGTCAGTTAGCCAGTTAGTCAGTTAGTCAACTCGCTAGTGAGTCAGTCGGTCAGGAAGTCAACTAGTCAGTTAGTCAGTTAATCCGTCAATCGATTAGTCAGTTAGTCAATTAGCTAGTTAGTCGGTTAGTCCGTTCGTCAGTGCGTCAGTTAGTCAAGTACTCAGTTAGTTAGATAGTCAATCAGACAGTTAGTCAGTTAGTCAGTTCTCAGTTAGTCAGTTAGTCAGTTAGTCAGTTAGTCAATGAGCTAGTTGGTCAGTCAGTAAGTCTGTTAGTCTGTTAGTCAGTTAATCCATCAATCAATTCTAGTCGCTTAGCTAATTAGTCGGTTAGTCAGTTAACCAGTTTGTCAGTTCACTAGTTAGTCAGGTAGTCAGTTAGACAGTTGGGCAATTTGCAGTGTTTTTGCTTTGCTATCCGTGATTCACAACAACCAATCTCTCCTATAGGTCTCCTATTCTGGAAACTTCCGCCACCGGCTCATGCGGTACTACTGGTATTACCAGGCCCAAGGGCCTAAATTAAGTACAGGGCAGAATCAGAATACATAATATCAGGTATCTATTTGACATATATACATGTGTTCCTTGGGTTCCGCCCGCGGAAGTATTTGGCTGAAGTCAGTTGTGCAAACAAACAGCAAACGCGTGCAAATTTTTTGGGGTCCCAACTGACTGCAAACCCCCAACCCTAACCACCTGAATTCACACGGACTGGCAGCCATGACGCATTTTTTTTGCTCCGTTGCTACAACAAAAAGGAGTGCCAACTCATGCCGCACCATGCCGTCTACAGCGCCTGAACTTGCTGTGTGCCTTGGTTACTGCCTTTTTTACATGAGCAAACTAATGAAAAAACATACTATGGATACTTCTGCAAGTGCTCTGGATTCTGCATGTTGCAAAATGTTGTACAAGGTGAACACGGTAGAAGCACCGACCCAGCCTACTGGCCTAGCCTAGCCTGACGGAGGTGCCTCACAGATGACCATTGGAGAAGCCGCAAGGTCGGGCACAACAAGGGCAGATGGGAATGTATTTGGCTCGATTGTTTGGTGGTTCGGCCTGCTAAAATTTTCAGGATGCGTTGGACAAGTTTATGCGCCTTGATGAGGATGCAGGAAAGTTGGTTCGAGTCTCGGAAATTCCGCCAACAAATTTAAGCTCTCTTTGCAATTGGGCTGCAAGCAATCGACAGCCATGGCAATGAATTGGGGGCTTCCCAGTTGGTTAGGGTTTATGAAAAGGTTAGGCCCAGGCGCAGGCTGCCATCGGTGTCATAGTCACACTGAAAGTCTCTCACCATGTACATCTTTGATGAGGTAGTCAGTTGCTGTATCTGACTTCTTTCCGTCAGCATGTTTGCCTGTTTGGGAGTACGCTCTTGAACAGAGCTGGAACAGTGTGGCATTTATTGTGACATTTTCGTGTTCTCGTTTTAGCTTCCGTGGGCATGCCGGCTCATGGGGTCTGTCTCTTTGTGTGCCTCTGATTTGTGCGGTGTGTTTCTGCTTCTCTCGCTTGAGGAGGGTGGGGCAGCTGAGGGTCTGGTCTTGTTGTGCCTCTTGTGTTTTTTTAATTTGTGTTCATGTGTATTTGCGTTTCTTTGTGATTTTTTCTGTGCATTTGGCCTTGGTCAAGGCAGGCGCCAGAATTTGTTGTGCCCACTCTATGATTTCGTAGCCCTTTCTAAGTGGAATGTGTTCTGATGCCGCGCAAGTCCCAAATTTATCTTCCGCATTTAGAATTGTCCTTGTGAAAATGTGGTGTTTGCACGGATACGAAATGTTACCATGCATCTCTCTCTCTCTCTCGGGCTTGGCTCCTTGCCGTGCAAGTGTGGCACTGTCTTTTCTGACAATAACAGCTTTGGTTTGTAAAAAGGTGATGTTAGTGGACCCAGCACAGCACAGCAGGTTGTTGGAAAGTAGAGTCTGCGTATTGGCATTGGGGCAATAAAAGGGTTCTGTCGTGGTGCAGTAGGCAATAACTTTCAAAAAGTAAGAAAAACAGGTCTTCTTGACGATATACAGAAGTACTAAGTGCCAGTATTGTTTGGCGCGCCGGGACAGTAGCTTTTTCTCCCTGTGAGAACGAAAGCGACGTGATTTGCCAACATTAAGAGCAAGTGCAAAGACCAAAAGCTTTCGGCAATTTCTTGACACCCGATTGAGGTCTTTGGTCGCCTCAAGGCTACTTTGAGTGATGGGAACTTGAGAGTTCGACGTGCAGGTGTGTGCCTTTTTCTCTCGTCTTCAAAGGGAAGCAGTGTAATGACAACAGCGAGTGATCATCCATACTGTCAATGCATACCTTCACATGAGACTTACATGCCAGCATGTGCGTCAGCACGTAGAGCTGCAAGGCTTGTAGACAAAAGATTGACCGTGGTCTCCATGAAACCTGTCAAGGAAATCTATAGATACTAGCTTGCGTAATCATTTCTATCAATTTCGATGATGAAATTCCAAGGGGCGCACACTTTGGCTGGTATGTGCTTGCCGGAGGCCCCTTGATTTCTGATGGCATTGTTGTAGTTTTATGGCTAGACAGAGTATGCACTTTGGTGCTACTATGGCCCCGGTGTATCAAGACTAGTGTACCAAGTGGTGAATGAGAGGATAAATCCTTTCCTGACCATGTTTGCAAGTGCAGGTCTGGGGCAAGAAACCTGCCAGCTTTGCTGCACAGGCAGTCTCAGAGTTGTTCCTTGACTTCATCACTTTCACGGAATCAAAACCCCGTTCTATGACTTGAGGTTAAAGGGCGGAGGTAAAACTCCTGGAGTATATATACCACTCCCTCAGCATGTGCCATACAGTCTTGCCTGGCATGCCTCCCCAGTTTTCCCTGCGGGGGATGCTTTTCCCGGTGGGGGGGGTGGTAGTAGTCGTAGTAGTGGTCAATTGGGAAAATGAAAGTTAACTACTGTATATGATAATAAACACGCGGATATTGAGGGAATATTTTGTTTGGAGCCCCAAACCAGATTGTGGGAGGCGCATTTCAAACAGTACCGTGCATTTTTGCCACTTCATGTTGAAGGATGCAACAGGGGATTCTGTTCAGCTCAGGACACTTCATCTAGCAGATGCTGACCCTTTGGTCCGTAAGGTATGGGTGTGATTTGCAGTGCAAGCCGCCTGATTTGTTCAGATTATCTAGATGAGGCTTCTTGCGTCACTCAACTGAAATTGTGAAATATGGCAGGCAGCCAAAGAACCACTCGAGGACTTGCAAAAGAAGGCGATTGCAGCAAACTCAAGAGCTGGCCAATTGAGAAAGAACTGACTTAAGTTTCCATGGCCACTGGGCCTTCTCAGTCATCAGCCCTGCGTTCATGTGAGCTAGCAAGGTCGGAGACGTCGTAGTTGCAGGGCAAGCTGCTTTGCCATCTTTGAAGGCCGATAAGTTTGCATGCTAGGATGCAATATGCTTAGATGTAGCGTGGGCTCTTGAGTCTTTCGGGGTTTGGTGAGGAGCGCTTGTGCGACGAGGACCTGGTCTGATTCAAGGGCCCCAGGAGTTTGCCAGCCAAAAGACACCCCAGATTCAGGACTGGCAAGTTCGAGATGCCACCTTGAAGGCGATGGCACGCCTCAGTGTGGGAGCTTTGAGCTGTGCCAAGGCAGGAACACCGACAAATGACAAAGCAGCCTCGAAATGTAGTGATCTTCCCGAATGGCATGAAGCTTTTGCAAGGACATAGCCCGGCTACTGACGGATGATAGTGCAGTTTGCCGCGATGCTGCGAAGACTGCCTTGGAGACTTGGTGAAGTCTTGAATGGGTATCACCGCGCTCCCGGTTCTTCTACATCACAACCATCTTATGCAAGCAAGTCGGGGTGAAATCTGAATCGCTGGGTTGCCCTGCTACTCAGGATGCTATGTTAGGACAGAATGCTGTGACTGAGAGCCTTTTTGTGCTGCTTCGTGAGTTGGTCTGACATGCCTTTTGGAGAAGCAAACAAGAAGAGCTGAAAAACCTGTAGAGTCAGGGCCCTCTTGCACTGCAGGAGCCGGATTAGCAGCTGCCGATCTCAAGGCCAAGATGCTCGGTTTTTTGTGAGCTGCGCAGTGAATGTCACCGAACAAGTCGAAAACAACGTTGCATGAAGAATCTGCTAGGTTGTCGTACCTCCCAACGTGGAGCTTTATGTGCAAAGCCTGAAACACCAGGCCGGGCAAGAGTCCACGATAGGGAATTCCAGTGCCCGAGAGATTGAAATTCAACACTTTGACTTTGGATTTGTAGACCTGATCCACACAAGTTGTGTAGCCATGAGGTGATTAGGCATAGGGTATAGGCCCAGGTATTCATTTGCATGAAAACAATCATGTTAAGATCAATCATGAGTCACTCTGTAGGAACATAAAAAACATAGACTAGATTGAAAGCAAAATACACTCACACACACACATAATATATATATATATATGATATATATACATGCATGTAGATATGTCGGTAAAGTGATGATGCTTTGTATCCAAATATGTTTCTGGCAAGTTGTAAGGATCCAAAAGTTCGCTGTGCAGCCTGCTGGGTTTTGGGCCATGCAGCTGCGGCTGTGGTGAACCTTCATGGGACACTTGCTTGTGATTGAACGAGTCAGTGAAAAAGTTTTGGTGTTGAGGAGAGCTTCCTATTTGTCGCGCGGTCGGGCTTTGTGTTGGCAATTTTCATGCACCGTTGTTGTGGAAAGACACCTGACCAGTTTGCTTTTCCACCAACTCCCCTTTCCATTGCAATCCTAGAGCTTTTGGTTGCAAGGATGGCGGAGGTCTTAGTGAAGGAGTCCAGCCACATTGTGCTGTCTCTTGCTGCAGAATGCATCGGGTCTCTAAAGTTGGGAGCCCTGCCTGCTGCACCAGAAATGGCTTTGAGCTTGAAGAGTTTCATGGCTCAGGAGATGCACGGCTGTATGACATGCACAGTTGCCGCTCTTTTTTGGCAGTTGCTTTATGTCTCCATTCAGTATCAGTTTACTGCAGTGCTTGCTGGGCACCTGACTTGACAACATCTCACGCAGGATGGTCGTGAGAAGATGCGCGGCCCTGTAGCTAGAAGCTCTGCAGGGGTTGCCCTTACGCAGTTGTACCAGGAGCAGCAAGAGGGCCTTCAGTCCTCGTGCCGCCAGATGAAATCTGCACGGCCTGCGTGGCAGGAAGTGGTGACCGTTATTGGCAGAGCCATTACCAAAGATCCACGAGTCAAGGATGGAGCCGAACGTGCGCAGCAATATGGAGCAAGGCAAGGGGGAGGTCAGAGGGTCACACAGCTGAAGCCAATTTGAGGGCATTGTCTTGCTTTTTATAATTTCTTTTGATTATTCATTGATCAGAAATTCATTGATTCATTCTCCTTCTTGGCTCCTGGCCAGAGTTCAAGGTTTGAGGCCTAGCTCCTCGCAATCAAGGAGCAGACAGTGAAAAGGCGAATAAAACAAAAGGAAATCTCATGCCAAACTGAGGCCCACATTTTCAGCTCAAGGACCTCCCCGACAGCAACATTCATCCAAACTCAATTTTTCCCTGAACCTCCCATACGGTGTGATTGATGGAGGTCAGGCCGGGTCAACAATAATTCCCACAACCAGTAATCGCGGAAAGCAAATTGCAGAACACAAATGAAGAGAAAAACGAATGGGACAAGGACCAGAGAATCAGTGCATGATGCAAGAGCAGGAAAAGAACGGACAAGAAAACAAGAAGCAGCAAAAAAAACCAGGTGAAGACACCATGAACAAAGCCACAGAGGTCGCAAAGTGTGCTTTTGATCGGAGAAAAGCTGTCATACTATGGCATACAAACTATGGCCTGTCAGAGTTTATGCGTACGTCGTCACATAGCCACCAAAACACTTCCCTTCCGAAAGACTCTTTGAAGGGCCAAAGTCTTTGCACTGGGCCTGCCCTGAGCTAGGTGACAACGTTCTAAGTATATACATAGGACATATATAGGTCTTGAAGGATGATACTTCAGCAAAAGGTCTAGTGTGGTGCTCATTGACTTGCCCGAGGCTGGGTCGAGAGACGAATCTACAGCGCGAAGAAGGGGTGTCTTGCATGAGTATGATGTCAGTGATGTCAGTGATGTCAGTGGCAGCTCAGATTCATTTTCGGATGATGCATCTTTATGCATATTTAACTTACTCAAAGTTGATGTGTCACAGTGGGCCATGCAGCATGCTGTTCACAGCCACATTTCGCAGCGAGGTCAGTGCATTGATGCTGCCTGCGCATTCTCACGTTGCAGCCATCACAGTACCTCAGCACACTTGTGCAATCCTGTCTTGCTTTTTGATTTAGTGCTTGCTGTTGGGCAGCTTGGGGCAGGCAAAAACTGGGGTGAGGGTTTGAGATACTGTATTGGTCGTTTCTTCTAGCGTAGAGGAGCAGATGTCAAGCAACCGACCCTGAAGGGCATCGGGAATCGATTCATGCAGTGTAGACAATTGCAGCCGTCCATCAAGAAGCTGCGATCATGTTACGGACCGCAGAGATCACCAACTCCAGCTCACTGAGTGCATGAATTACATTGGTGTCTGTTTATTTTAAAGGGGTTCTGGGCCTCACTCTCTCAGGAATTGCTGCGTGTCATTTTAGATCCGCAATGTCCTGGAGCTCAGCCACCTTGCTGCAGAGAGAAGATGGAGTAACAACAAAGTGAGGTCAAATGCTGGAAAGAAATGCTCAAAAGATACGAGACACGGACCCTTCCTTACGAAGGTGTACATGCTGTTTGTATGCAAGTTGTCGTTGTTGCCCCTATTGCTCGATCGAAGAGTGCTTCTCAGTTCTGACTATTTGCAACGGAAGTATGCTGTAGTGCTCTGATGCTACTAAAAGGCTGACCAGGCTGACCTATGAGCTCGTACTGCAAATTGAAAATTCCACTTCGCTGTTTGTACAACAGTGCTGTTCCTATCAGAATTGTTTTTTAATGAGCTGGTTTTGTTGGCTTCTTTTGCGTCGTGTCTGTCCATGTTTGTGCCAAGGGCAGGTATATCAAGCAGCTTGGCCTCAAAGAGTTTTCGGATGAAAAACAGCTTTACAGAGAGCCTTCGGAGCGCTGGAAGATGTGTTCTCCATGCCATGAGTTTGACAGCAATGCGACTCCCCTGCAGTCGCTAGAATGTTGGCGGATGTTTGCTTCATTGCTTGCTTGCCCCTTGAAACAGGTTATTTAATTGCTGTGGGGTCTTTGGAGACTTTGAGGCTCACTTTGGGGTGTTGTCGTTGGTTGTTTGGCTTGAAAGTATCTTCGGTATCAGTAGTGGCAGTGAAAAGAAATATCGTCATTTCTGACATTCAATGTTGACATGTGGATGGAGTTAAAGTCACGTCAGAATGTCTTGAGTTACTGTACAGGGATGCCATTATCACATTCTCTTATGTTGTCAACTTGTAGGGACTCTGGCCTTTTGGGTGGCTTCGACCTTTCGCGTTGTGACATCATCTCAGAGCTCTTGGAAGCTTTGGAGGAGGGGCAGCTGCAAGGATGAAACGGATGAAACGGATGAAACCACCCGTTTAAGCCTGTTGGGCCCTCATCATCTCTCATACCAGCGGGTAATGCACCCATCGATCATGTCCATTCCAAGCAATTGCTGGAGTCTATTCTGAAAAAAACACGAAGTCCTTGTGCTGCGTCATTTCTGGCTCCAAGCACAAATTCGATAGATCTTCCCGCTTTAGCAGAGTTGCCCTTCCACAAGCGGTGTCTTGCTCAAAGACAGCTTGCAGGTTTCCAAACTCATGTGTGAATTTGACTACTGAATCTATTATTTGTTCCTTTTTGTAACTTGAAAATCATTTCGGAGGTTGGGCCAGGCTTTTTGAATCAAGGATCCCTGCAGCGTGCTTGAGGTCATGGCTGAAGCGAATAATGAGGCCCCGAGCGCCCCAGCGCCTGTACCGGAGGCCAAGCCACAGAAGAAGCGGTCTCCGTGTCTTGTTTGAAATCACACAGTCGATAGCGGCGCGGGCGGAAACGTGATTTTTGTTTAAAACTTTAACTTCACAATTGACAATACATTTGCAATGCATTTGCAGAGACGTTGCCGGTTGTCAAAGTTCTTTTTTTGAACCCCAAGGGGATGACAATGCCATTTGAGGCATTGTCGACTTAGCGTATGGATTGCAGGTTCTGGTCTTTGTAGTCTTTGGTGACTTTGGGGTTTGTGCTTGGTAAGTAGGATATAGTGGGGTTTCATTGGGTTTCCGCATTCGGTAGTGAAGCAAAGGTTTCAAACGCAAGCGAATAACGCATGCCTTAGCATGGCGGAGGTTGCAAACTCTAAGGGAACAACGCATTTTATAAAGTGGTGGGATTTGCAAACGCAGCGGAATAAATTATGTACGGGGTGTGGTGGGCTGGGTGGGGATGTGTCAACGGTCGTTAAACTTGCGCATGGATTGGATGCTACTGCTGCAGCATGTGGATGTTGAGTCACTGCAGTCGCCCAACGTTTGGATCGAGAGTAGCAAAACATGACAAACAAACCTAAGTGAAATTGCCGTTCGACATCCAAAACCCAAGACAATCAATCCCCAACTGCAGCATTACGTGGCACTGGCACCACCGCTGGGAGGAGATCTCTTAAAAGCCATGCCAGAACTCTCTTACCATGGCATGAGGCCTTGATAAAGAATCATTCAGCTGCAAGTGAAGAGCTGTGTCCGTTTTGTTCCCAAGTTTCAACTAGCAGCGACTGCATATATAGATATCTAAATTATACATATTTACTTCAATCTATTAATCAATCAATCTATCTATCTATCCATCCACCTATCTATCCAGCAATCTATCTATGTATCTATCTATCTATCCATCTATCTATCTATCCAGCAATCTATCTATGCAGCAATCTATCTATGTAGCTATCAATCAATCAATCTATCTATCTACCTATCTACCCAGCAATCCATCTATAAAGGTATCTATCTATCTATCTATCTATCTATCTATCCATCCATCCATCCATCCATCCATCCATCCATCCATCCATCCATCCATCCATCCATCCATCCATGGCTCTATTCCATGTGTTTGCACAACACCATGCCTATCATTCTTGAGAGTTCTTCAGTGCCTCTATGACAATAGATGGCTCACCAGCATGCCCCCTGCTCATGAGACACCCAGGAACAGACTAGTTGTGGAAGAGGCCATGAATGACGACAATTCGGTGATCTCTTTATCACAAGCGAAAATGGAAGAATTGAACCTCTTCCGCGGAGACAATGTCCTACTCAAGGGCAAGAAGCGGAAGGACAGCACACACACACACACACATAGATACACACACATGTATATATATATAAATACACGGTTGAGTTGAAGTGCCAGGTGGACTGAATAGTCATTCATTCCTGCCAGGACACGGTGTGCATTGTCCTGGCTGACGAGAACCTGGATGACAGCAAGATTCGCATGAACAAAGTGGCTTATCCCAAACTGCCAATTCACCAAACTCATTTCATGGCTTACCGGGTGAGTTTCAAACGTGCCACTGAACTACAAAGTGCCGGAGGGCCTGCAACATTGAACACGCAGTCACGACTCCCCATCCTTCCCGTCCGCCGGTGCCTCCCTGCATATCCTGACTTCTGAGGTGGTGCGAAAAAATCTTCGTTGTCGTTTGGGAGATATTGTTTCAGTCCATGCTTGTGGTGATGTGCCCTATGGCAAGCGTATCCATGTCCTCCCCTTGGACGACACCATTGAAGGTATTACGGGCAATCTCTTTGAGACTTGTCCATGGAACCGTAAGCATGTGGAGTGAAAAGTGAAACTGTTCATGGCGAAGAGATCACTTGCATTCTTCCGTGCTAAAAGCTAAACACGGTGCCTTAATGAACAGCCATGTGCTGCTCAAATCAGGACACTTACCTGAAGCCTTACTACTTGGAAGCATACCGTCCAGCTCGACAGGGAGACTTGTTCTTGGTGCGTGGTGGCTTTCGCCCTGTGGAATTCAAGGCTAGGAGTCAACGAGTCAACTGAGTCAGTTACAAATTCTTTCGTGGAGATGTTTTGTGGTACTTCAGCTTTCTCTTGAGCTGTCTTCTTTGACGCCTTTCTCCTCAAAAACTGCATTGGACCAAGACTTCCCGATTACTCTCATCAGATCTGAAAGTTCGGGTCATCTCAGGGATTGACCCTGTAACTTTGTGTCACCTTCTTGTGACATGTGTTTGGAATTCAAAATGGCAAACACTGGGACAAAAGGCTGCCTGAACCTGCGCCAGGTTGTTGGCGTGGATCCAGGTGAGTTCGTGATCGTTGCCCCGGATACCGTCATTCATTGCGAGGGTGAACCTGTGAAGCGTGAAGATGAGGAGCGTCTGGATGATGTCGGCTATGATGACATTGGTGGTTGCAAGCCGCTTGGATGGAAAGGCTTAGAACTGCAGGTACCTCGTTTTGATTCCAAAAGGCCATTGTGCTTTGAAGACAACAGTGGCAGCCTCCTGGAGAGCAAGACATTGTACCAGGCTGGATCAGACTTGAGTTCTGTTCTAAGGAAAGCCATGGGCCAGATTCGAGAGATGATTGAATTGCCATTGCGACATCCAACTTTGTTCCTTGGCTAGGCACAAGTAAATGCACACGCGCAAAAGCAGGAGGTTCTCACAGCTAGAACAAGCACAGACTGCACAGAGTCATGAAGATTGTGCAATGCAAATGAATGCTGCGCATAGGACTCTACACAATTTGAGAAAACAGCTGGATTTTACACGATTTCCTGCTGCTGCCTGCCAAGCTTAGGTTCAAAACCCTGGGAGTGAAGCCGCCCCGAGGTGTCCTTCTCTATGGGCCGCCAGGTGTGGATTTTTACATAAGGTCGAGTGAGGTTTCAGCTTGGAGCCATGGGCTTCTTGCAGCTGTGGAATCACATGTGCATAGACCCTGTCAATGTATAATGCATCTGAATATAGATGATCAGATGTTCACGTGCCTGTCGCAAGGCAAAATTTCGGGTCAAGTCATATGGGCCATAGGCATCCGCTCACTCTTGGGGCGGCCGGTGGTTCTTTCGCAAGTCTCGCTTATCGTTGGCTGGTGGATCAGGTCGACTCTGGCATCCACACTTCATTGACAACTGGATCAGATTGCATTTGTCCCCATTCATTTATTCTGGAAGCTGCAGGGGATTGGGATATCAAATCTTTGATTGCTGGAATTTTCATTGGTCTTGCAATCTGGCCACTTCTGGAACTTGCTGTGCTTTTTAGGCGGCTTTGGTCTCTGGCTATTCGGAGGCAGCTGGCTATCATTGGCAGAGCTTCTGGGCCCCTTTTTAGGGAACTTTGATGTCATCAGCCTCCTCTTCTGACGTGTTACGTTTAGAGAGGGAATTGGCAGAGTTGCGGATTACAGTGAGCAGGCTGCAGCTTCGGGTTAGTGAACTCGAGACTAAGCAGGCTGAAGGTTTTGTGGTGATCCCCGAGGAACCTCAAAGTGTGACTGTGGAGAGGACAGCTCCTACTGAAATTGTGCGAGAGGTCCCTTCTTCAAGTGTTGCACCACAACGGAAGGTGATTCTTGATAGCATTGGTTCTTGGCTTCGCACTTGTCTTCGTGAAGAGCGACGTGGACTTTCCGGACGCGAAAAGCTGGTGGAAGGTTCAAAGCTTTACCTGGTGGTCAAATCATTTGAAGGTGCAGTTTTCAATCCTGTGAAGATCTGCACTACTTGGGCTGAAACCCAAGCGATTGTCAAACCCAAGGGCATTTGTGGAGGATCCATTTTTGTGGGACTTCCGAGCATCGAAGACGCGAAGACCGTCACACAGGCTGCAGGGCTTGAGTGGCCTTCCTCGCACTAGCAATGTCAGAGATACCCGAAGAGGAAGAATCAGGATCGGAGCATCCTCCTACTCCTCTTCAGCTTGCTGAATTTGTTGTTGTGCCTGACTCAGGCTTGCCCGATCCCAACTACACAGTTGGTTCATTTTTGTTGCCCCCTTCTACTGAGATTGACGCTGGCCGTGTTCCTATCATTCTTGTGGCTAGTGCTGGACCTCAGTTTGTGGTGGCTGTTCCAGGTGAGGCGTGGCATCGCCAACCTGCTTTACGAGTACTCCCCAAAAGCGCTTTGACCAAACCTATCTCAGTGCTTGTGGCGGCGTGCTCGTGTGACGATAGAGAAGTCATTGTTCCTGACACCAACATAAAAATCTGGCTCGGTTTGCTGAAGGAGCAGTTTCTTGACGAACTTGAGTTCCCATCTTCAGTGCCTGAGCTATGCATCTTTCCTACGGAAAAACAAGAGGACAATTACCTGCCTTCAGCCGAAGCGCTGATGCAGATTGCAGACGAGAAATATGCCTTTCTGACAGCCGAAAGTGGTTCACATCAGGGCCAAGATCCTACCGAAGATCAAGGTCTACGTCTCTCCCAGTTAGAGGAATCCATGGCGGAGATTCGATCATCATTGGCTGCACTTTTGAAGAGGCCTGGTGCCGTTGCTCCGGTGGCGGTGGAACTGCCCCCAGCAAAACCTCGAACAAAACCCAAAGTCCCATCTCAACAAGCCGAAGGATTTGGTTTTGCAGGTCTGGACCGACAAGTTGTGCAAAATGCCTTGGCCGCAGGTGTCCCAGCAGATCACCTCGAGCAGCTCGGCAAGATTGCTCGTCAGAAGAGAACTCGTATGACCGATGCTCCAGGAGATTTGAAAAACAAATCGAAGCTCAATGTTCTGGGCGAATCGGAGGAGGAGGATGTTGCAGTGGCTGGGGGGCCAGACGCACCCCAGTTAGATCCACATGGTTCGGATCCGATGAGTTCAGCGGTTTTGAAGTTGACTGCAATTATGGAAACCCTCTCTGGCACTGGCAAGAAGAAGTCGAGACTGCTGGAGGATGCGTTAGACGAGGTAGGACTTCTTGGAGATGCTGCCTCATCCAGTTCGACGAGTTCATCAAGCAGAAAGCATGCAGCAGTCCTTCGGTCTTTGAGAAAGGCCTTGACAGAGGCACCTGGAGAGATCTGCAGCATCATGGAACAAAGGATGCAAGACGACTTTGGTTGCCGTCCTGTTGGACCAGGAGCTCCAGGGGGTTCCGCCACTTATCGTGGCTGGGCAGAACATCGGTCCAGGATACCGAACATCAACACTACGGTCCGTGTCAGTTGGTCCATCTGTGGCGCTTTGGACGCCCTGAGCGCTGGCAGGACTATGGAATGCAAAGCCAGGCTCTTGCTGCTTTTGGCCCAGATGGACCAACTGGCAGTGGACCGTGGTCAGTGGGCTTTAGCTGCTGTCGGCAGTTTGGAGGAGCCTCCTCCGTTTTCCAGCTTCACACGTCATGTTCCCCCCGACTACACGGAAGCCCAGCATACAAGGTTGTGGCCAACGGTCTGGGCGGAAGCTTTGATGCATCAGGTGCGAGAGCTGGACGAATTCATCGAGAGGCGCTCCAAGTTGAAGCAGTGGAAAGTTGGTCGGGATTGGTTGCCCAAGTTTGCCGGATACTTAGACATGTACTCTGGACAGAAAGGAGTAGCCAAAGCAGTTGTGGCAAAGGGCAACGTTTGGGCCATATGTTTTGAGATCTCAGATTCTGCTGCTCAGGACGTTTTACTGCCTGAGAATGCATCTCTGATTCAAGAACTTTTGGAAAGTCATGCAGTTTTTGCGTTTGGTGCCGCCATCTTCTGCTCTTCATTTTCGCGTGCAGTTCGTCCTCCCTTCAGGTCAGCGACTAGACCGTTCGGGCTTGCAAATTTGTCGGCAACTGCACAGAAGAAAGTTGAAGATGGCAACAGGCATGCTATTTGGCTTGCCAGTTTGATAGTGATCTGCATAAAGGAACAGATTTTGTTTTGGGTTGAGAACCCCGATTCATCATTCATTTGGTTGCTTCCACAGTGGTTGACGTTAGGGTCGCGAGACAAGGCAGCAGTCTTCCGTCTGGATTACTGCGTTTGTGGCACGCCATGGCGTAAGCGTACCAAGATTTTGACGAGTTGCCAATTGCGAGGGCAGAGATCGGAAGTTAGTTGGCTGGTCAAAGGCACACAAAATGAGTTGGACCAGGGTCGCTCAGGCCTACCCCCGTAGGCTTTGCCATTGGATTTCTTCTGCTCTTTTGATTGATTCAGGAATCTGGCCGAAGCAGCAACGTGTGGATGTTTGTCATATGGCCAAGCTTCAAGGTGCCCGCGTCGGAGAAGCCCAGAATCCAGGACCTCGAAGAGCAGGTGTCCGATATCGAAGAGAGCGGAGAGTGCTAGAAGAGGCTCCTCTTGTTGAAGCTGGTACAGCGGCTTTAGGCTTTCGAGTGTGGGAAGCTTTTAGAAGATGGGGCCTCAGGCATTTTAGTGCAGAGTGCTTTTCGGCGCTATCTTCATCTGCAGTGACGCTGTCTGAACTTCTGGAACTTTTCGGGCTGCATCTTTTTGAAGAAGGGCAGAGCATTTATCGTCTTCGGCAATTAGTGACTCATGTGCAGAGAACCTACCCTGACTTCAGAGGTCATCTTGGAAAAGCTTGGCAGTTGATTGCCAAGTGGGAAAGTCTACAACCCGTGTCTCATCGTGCGGCTTTACCTTTAGTTGTCTATCAAGCTCTGGTTGCTTTAGCTATTTCTATTGGCTGGCTTAAGTGGGCAGGCATCACAGTCTTAGGTTTTGAAGGGATCTGCAGACCTGGTGAGCCTTTAGCAGCTGAGCGGAGAGATCTACTTTTGCCAAAGGACTTGGTTGCTGAAAATCCTGCAGTTGTGTTTCTGCAGATTCGTCAGCCAAAAGGTCGAAAGAGAGGTTTGGGTGCTGTCCAACATGTGAAGATTGTGGACCGCCGGATTGCAATTTTTCTGGAGAAAGTCTTTGGCAGTTTGAAAAGAAACGAAAGACTCTATTCTGGAACTCCTAACTCTTACAGACGGCGATGGGACTATCTTCTTATGCTCCTGAACATTCCGAAAGAAGTCAATCTCACACCTGCCTCTTTAAGATCAGGTGGTGCAGTCAGGGCATACAGAGCTGATGAAGAAATAGCCCGTTTATTGTGGAGAATGCGGTTGAAAAACATAGAAACATATCAGCATTATTTACAAGAAGTAGGGGCAGCATCTCTTTTTGCAGAATTGCCTCGGGACAGCCAATTTCGTATCACCCAGGCCAGCCAGTTGTTTAGTTCACTTTTGGATGCTGTTTGATTTTATTTCTGCACGGCGCCTATGGCCATTTGGAGAGTGGCTCGGCTCTTCATTCATGTCGTGCCCGGCACTTGCGTAATAGTGGATGGCAACTTCTGCTCATTTGACATGTGAAACGTTTGCTGCAACTCAATCTTTTCTGGGTGCCATCAGTTCCTTGCAGTTCATCTAGCGCTGAGATCATTTGTTTTGGTGCCATCAGCCCCATGTAGTTCATCCAGCGCTGAGCTCATTTCCTTACTGGCTTGAAAAGATTTTCGTGGCAATTTTACTTTCACCTCCAGTCGAAGAGCCTACGTTGAAGTTTGCTGGACGTCCATTTGAGAGTTACTTCTGCGCAGCTGGTGTGAAAAAGAATCGTTTACGCAGCAGAGGGCAATCGTTAACATAGATATAAAATGTATAGGCGGGCTGTTCTGTTCTTGATTTGATCTTCTTTGTTTAGATACCTTTAGCAAAATCAAAGGGTTCTTACTTCAAGTAGATAGGGGTGAGTATTTGCAAAAACTACTTCTGCCGTGTCGTTTGCATGTTGCTCGGTGCCCACTTCTGTGTCATCCCTCCCTGCCTCTCGCGGTGTCGTTCGGGGCGTATGGTCTTCGCAGAGTGCTGTGCAGGGTGTCGAACTATACTATGCTTATATAACCATATAGTCTTGTTTTTTTGTTCTTTGGTCCCTTGGTCCTCTGGCCCCTTCCGGCCTCCTCGCCGTGCACTGGAACAACCAAGAGGGGGTTGTTCTTTTGACTTTCTTCTTCTTCTTGTTGTTGTTGTTGCCGTTGCCGTTGCTGTTGTTGTTGGTGGTGGGGGGTGGCTTTGTTTCTTGTTGTGTATTGTTGGTTTGGTCGGAAAGGATCCAGGGACCATAGGTGACCCATACATGGTTGCACGCTCCACGTTCTCCGGTATCCCTGCACAAGTAGTACTAGTACTTTTATATATGTACTTGATCAATGCAAGTACTGGTGCAGCACAAAGCGCCCCCCACAGGGGGCTCTGGGGTATTACCATTGGCAGCGTGGGACCACAGAATGGTATTTCCACATATACATATAGTTTATGTCTATGCCTATATCTATTTCATTGATGATATTGGCGGGACGGCTCGTTGTTTTAGGTGGCTGTTTTTGGCTTCGCGATAGTCATGCCTGTACCAGCACGGGTGTGCCAGACTAGCTCTGTATTGCAGGGCGCGAGGCTCCTCTTAATCATTCATCAAACTGCTTGTTGTCTGTAGGTAGTGGAAAGACCCTGATTGCGAGGGCCATCGCCAACGAAACAGGCTTCGTGCGAATTTGTCATGTGGCTCTCACGGTAACTGCTCCTCTGCTGCTGTGACAGGTGCTTTCTTCTTCCTCATCAATGGTCCTGAAATCATGTCAAAAATGGCGGGCGAAGCTGAGTCCAATCTGCGGAAGGCATTTGAAGAAGCTGAGCTGGGGCCCAAGAGCATGTAATCAGACAACTTTCAAGGTGCATCCGACATCCACTGTTTTGGAGTCAGAGCATTCTTGTTTGATTGATAGCGAAAGCCGATTTCATGCATTGCGAATCTTTTCTGCCAATGAGATCGATCATGGCAAAGTGTTGTCTGTTCGCGGGTCGAAGCTAAAGAGTGGATATTCCTTGGCGGTCGGAATCGCATGCTCAGGAAGAATTCTCCTGCAATCATTTTCATTGATGAGATTGACTCCATTGCACCAAAGCGAGACAAAACCTCCGGAGAGGTCGTGGCTTGGTAACAAGTCAGAGGGCCAGTTCTTTTTCTCCGCTCACTGCTTCCGCTCAACGAATGACTTCATCTCTGTTGCCAAAATCCATGGTTCAAGGGATCCTGAGACAATCCTAGGAATATGATATGTCCTGTGCCGGATGCCATTTGCTCAGGAAAAGCGTGTGGTCTCACAGCTCTTGACTCTGATGGATGGAATCAAGGGCCGTGGTCAGGCCTGCGCATCCCGTGGCTTGAAGTATATAGATAAATTTATAAATTTATATAAGATTGAATCAAATCGTGATGAAAGGTACTCTGATGAAGGCTGACCAAGACAATAAGAGCCACCTTGCACTTGAAGTGGATCATCCCCTCCATCAATATTTCTTGTACTAAAATCCTTGCCTGCCGATATTGCAGGTGGTGGTTATTGCCGCTACAAACCGGCCTAATTCCATTGATGCCGCGCTTCGGCGCTTTGGGCGCTTCGACAGGGAGCTTGACATCGGCGTCCCAGACGACAATGGCAGGCTGTCGGGCTGGAGAAAGAAGACTTCTCATTACGGAGTGATGATCAAAGATACTGTATCAAGAGCCCTCTGCAGGATTTTATGCCGGCATCTTGCATGTTTTTTGCTGCTCGCATCCGAGTATTGCAGGCTGGAGATCTTGCGCATCCACTGCAAAAATATGAAGCTGGCAACCGATGTGAAGTTGGAGGATTGCTTAGGCTTTTGTTCTTCACTAAAGACGAAGCACCAAACTTGCACATAAGAGATGATGGAAGACCATCACGTTTTATGCGATGAAGATCAATGAACATCAATGAATGAGACAAATTCTTAGTATATTTTAGCATATTCATATCATTCTATCCATTTTGGATCCTGCAAAGTTTGCCCCGTGTCTAGGAGGTGGCCTCCAACACGCACGGTTTTGTGGGAGCAGATCTGGCACAACTTTGCACTGAAGCTGCCTTAACTTGCATTCGTTGCTGGGCATTGGTTCATCGCGTTCCCATGTAGGTTTTATTGCGAAAAGTTTGAAGTTTTAACTCTTCGTGCTAATACAGCTTTGGTTCTAAGCAGAAGAATGGAGTCGCACTGTCTAGGTGAAAAGATGGACTTGATCGACCTGGAGGAAGAAACCATTGATGCAGAGATTTTGGATTCTATGGCGGTGTCACAGGAGACTAGCAAACAACACAAATCTCAATGTCTATTTTTTCGAAAGCTGTTTTTTTTTGAGAGTCTTTGGCAACGAGTGTTCCATGCCATAGAAGCAATGCTGGCCTGGTTGGGAAGGGGGACCAGTGCTCTTCAAAATCATTTTAAATATGAGTCATTGACAGAGGTTATATCAGAATATACCAGTAGTACAGCACAAGGCGGTGACGGAAGTTTCAAGAATAGGAAATTAAACCTATACGAGAGATTGGTTGTTGCGAGTCACGGATGTCAGAGCAAAACCACTGACTAACTGACTACCTAGCCAACTTGCTGACTGACGAACTGACAAATTGCTTAACTGACTATCTGTCTACTTGACTAACTGTCATGAGTCCATGAGATGATATTTGATCATGTGATGGATGATTCGCATAGTGACACTATGGTTTATGATGCAACACCTGCGGCTGAAGGAAAAACAAATTAGTCCAAGTCGATTCTTTTTGCCCCTCCCCATGAAGGCATTGTTTGACACCTACTGGATCTTTTTTCCCTCGTCTAAGGCGTCTAGTTTTCTGCATCGCCCTGTCCTTGACTCTCTCCACCTTGTAGTTTCACAATATGCCTCCGTGTCCGGGCAGTCACCGTTTTCGTTCATACCCCGAGAGAGCATTTTGATTCACCACACCAGGAGCACTTCAAGTCCGCGATGGGAACTGTCAATCCATCATCGTTGCGAGAGACAGCCCCTCTGGCATTCTCGAACGAGAAATAAAGTTTGAACGGGAGTTGCTGACTTGCCCAAATGTAGCAACCAAAGATTGTGGAACGGCTTAAGCGGGAAAGGAATTCAGAAGTGTCAAATTTGTATATGCATAGAATCTCTCGACTGTCAACGATTGTGCCCGATATGATATGACAAAGGAGGCACATCCAGCCACTCTCAGCTAGTGTTCTTTGAACTCAGGTGGTTGAAGTGCCAAACATCAAGTGGGATGACATTGGGGGCTTGGAAGAGACGAAGAGGTCTTTGCAGGAAACAATCCTGTATCCCATTGACCATCCTGAAAAGTTCGAAAAATTTGGCATGCAACCGTCGAGGGGTGTTTTGTTTTATGGACCTCCTGGATGTGGAAAGACCTTGTTGGCCAAAGCGGTGGCCTCTGAATGCTCTGCCAACTTTGTGAGTATCAAGGGCCCTGAGCTCTTGACGATGTGGTTCGGTGAATCGGAGGCCAATGTCCGAGAAGTGTTTGACAAGGCTCGGGCAGCCGCTCCATGTGTTCTATTCTTCGATGAGTTGGACTCGGTCGGTGTAGCACGAGGATCCTCTCAAGGTGATGCTGGAGGTGCTGGGGATCGTGTCATGAACCAGCTCTTGACGGAGATTGATGGAGTGGGTGCCAAAAAGAATGTCTTCTTCATTGGAGCAACGAATCGCCCAGAATTGTTGGATGAAGCTTTGCTCCGTCCTGGGCGCTTGGATCAACTCATCTACATTCCACTGCCAGACTTGCCTGCTAGGCAAGGTATTCTGGAAGCAACCCTAAAGAAGTCACCTGTGGCACCCAATGTGCCCTTGCCTTTCATTGCTCAGAAGACGGAGGGATTTAGCGGAGCTGACCTGGCAGAGCTTTGCCAGCGAGCAGCCAAAGCAGCCGTACGGGATGCAATTGCAGCAGATGAGCTTCGACAAGGTTGGGAGGGGCCGCGGACGTGGAAGGTTGGCGTCGCAGTTCCCGAAAGTGCCCACACACGATTTTCGTTCCCAAAGTGCCCACACACGATTTTCGTTCCCTTCTTTTCCCAAACTCTTTGTCTCCATTGTGTCCTTGATTCCTTGCCATGGGTCTTGCTACAGTTTTTTGTGCAATCCTGAAAAGATGCAACAGATGGAGAGTTTTCATGCTGACTTAATGTGAGTGGTTATCTAGGGCTGCAATAGTGTCTTTCTTCTTTCTGATTTCGAGAGGTGATGATGATGCCATGGATACGACCATGGGCTCTGAGATTGGTCGCAAACATTTCGAAGAGGCCTTTGGTGGAGCAAGGCGCTCAGTTGCTGCCTCAGACCTTGCCAAGTACGACCAATTTCGCAAGAAATTCGACCCCGTTTACATGAACTCAAGTGCTGGTGGAAGTGGAGTAGTGATCAACTGGCCGGATGATGTGGGCATTGGAAGTGCAGCAGCAGCAGCGGATGATGACGATGACCTGTACGGCTAAGCTGGTGTGGCCAGAATGATCGGTTGGAGGCCTAACCAAAGGTTGACCTGAGATGAGTTCTGTCTAAACAAAGATATGATTGCTTCGGACCTCAATCAGAGGTACATTTTGGGCACCCTTGGCGGGGGCAACAGACCACCCGACCCATTCTGACTTGGGACTATTCAGAAGGACAATCCAGATTCGTTGCAAAAAAAAGGCGGGCTGATGCAAGAGAAGTCACGGAGTGAAAATACTGCAGGGTAGATACAGGATGTGATTCGCTTTAGTTGAACTTGCGTGTTGCTGGTGGTTGCCAATGCGCCCCTTTTCCCCATGAAAGCTGCTGGGCAGAGAACCGTCAGAATTTGTGTTGCTTTGATTGCCGGTACTTGATTGCAGGTCGTATGCCCATGTTGACCGTATAACCCCAAGACGTGCCATTCACATGGCTGCAGCTTCCCAGGGAGTCATTGATATTTGCGTGAATTTCTTTTCTATTTCCCCCCGGTCCGATGTTTCGCAGGGTCCCTCGCTCCCTGACCTCGGAAATGCAGGACTCGGCATGGACAGTACGCTTGTCAGCGGCAGAGGCGCTTGCTACGCTGAGTTGTCACATCAGGCCTTTCCTGGAGTGCTCGGTGCCCAGTTGGATGGAGCGACTGGATGTAGGGCTTTGGCGAAGATCTAGCATTACATAAGAGGGACAAGTTGCAGCTCTATGGGTCAAGTGGCTGTGGTTCCTGAAATCATTGGATGCTGTGTATCAAGTTGATTCGCTGAGGCCTCCGAAGGTATCGAAAGTCCGAAGACAATGACCTCAAGGACGGTGTGGGGCCGACAAGGTGCTGTAAAATTTCAGTTCGTAGGCGCTTGGCGTGATCGCCCATATAGTCAAGGTTCAGGATCACCCGGCTTCCAGAAACGTTGGAAACGAATAGCCAAAAAAACTTTCGAAATTTCAGGTTTTGCTTTTCTTTGCAGGCTAAAGATAATCTCTTGGCTTGTGACTCAGTCGATCGCGTCTTTCAACCTGCTGCAGGCAGCTGCACAAAAGTTGTGGCATAGTATCGACGCGGGAAAGGTGCGCGTTCTCTTGTACATCAGATTGTCTTAATTTGAGGTGTTTGGTCCTACATCGTTGCGAGACAGGAAGAATGCTACTTCTAGAGTCGAGTTGATCCGTATTGATGTCTGAGCAGAGCGAAGCGAAAGGGTTTTTGTCATATTGAAAATGCACTTTTCTTGTGGCTTGCTTCACTGGAAGCAAGTTTGCATTTCGCAGTGCAATCTGACAGAACGCACTCTTTCTGACATTTCATTGTTTGTTCCCCAAATAGCTTTAGCTATTAGTGGTTCTTACTTCAAGTCTAGGGGTGGGTGATTGCAGAATTTGCAAGTCTGTTCCGGGGGGCTTGTTGCCCAGGGTGTTGCTACTGTAGTCAGGCTTGATGGGGATGTGACAAGAAAGGTGCAAATTATATAAGAAAATTAAGCAGCCAGCCGAAAAATTGAGATACCTTTCCAAAATGTTTGGGGTCGCTGGTGCACTTCATTATTGTTTTTTCAACCTCAGGTATGGACTCACGTCAGGGCCATGTCTGAGAGCTCCATCAAAGTGATGCGTGTCACCTTCTCAGCATTTCGAAGATGTTGACAGCACAGGCAGTTTGCTCCAAGAGTACGAATGCCCAATGCCCTTTCGATTTCTGAAAATGTACGTCAGGGCATCATCAGCTCCACAAAGCCAGGCAGGACATCGAGCTGAACTCTTGCGGCCAACGAGACTGCTTGATTCTTCAACTCCTGTTCCGCGGGATTTTCTACACAGCGTACAGGAAATTATTGTCATGACAAGTTGCAACAGTACAGGTATAAAGGCTGTAGAGACACCTGCAAGGGTAGAGGCGGGCTCAGAAGTCCCCTGGCTTGTTATGCTCCAAGAATGCTGAATCATTATTCTAGATAATACTGAAGCTTTCATGGGTCCTAGTTTACGAAGGGAGAGGCACTGGGTTTTTCAGCTCGTTGCTTTCTTGCGGTGGGTGGCAGCCTTGACCTGTCGCCATGGGTCGCCTTGTGCCACGCAAAACGCTGGGCTGCGTGCAGATCCCCAGCGATGTGACATTGGAAGATGAAGGGCCACCTTTCGCAGAAAAGATGGGCGTCGACATCAAGATGACGAAGGCGGCTTCTTATCATGGCGTAGTGTTTGCAAGCAGGGCAGTGGGGTGCATGAGTCAACGTGGGCATTTATAGACATCCGTAAGAAACACATACTGCAACTTCTACGACTTCAATGCAGTTGAGGGGTAAGGCTAAGGGCTGATCGCCCTTCCAGAGTCCTCCCAGAGGTGTGCTTCGACTCTGACGACATTTGTGCAGAGACCTATTTGCGGGCGATGCATCGTGAAGAACTGACAAATGGAGCCAAAACCCTCGCATCCCTTGCGGCACCTTTGGAGCTGTTTGGTTACATCGAGTTTCCTATTTCAGATTCCGAATCAGTTTCTTTATAAAATTCAGGTGAGGTGCCCAAGGCTCATTTGAGGACAGTGTGGGAGATTTCACTTTGCCAGTTTCCAGCGGCCGGAAGGTGCTTGTTTGCGCAGAATGTTCGTTTTGCAATGCTGAGGCATCGTCCGGGAAAAAGTGTGACATCCTGGGGCTGTCCTGCACTTCCTTTTCGTTCACATTAGGCCGAGACCTCACTTTTGCCGCTTTTGATGCAGGTTTGTTGGAAAGGGTGAGAAAGGTTCTCAACTTATACCATAATAATAATCATAATGATAATAATGATAATAATATTGATAATAGTAATAATAATAACAATGATAATGGTAATATATGATTATAATAATAATAGTAATAATAATAATGGTAAAAATAATGATAACAATAATAATAGTAATAATAATAATCATAATAATCATAATAATAATAATGATAATAATGATAATGATAATGATAATCATAATCATAATAATAATCATAATGATAATGGTAATAATAATAATCATAATGATAATGATAATAATGATAATGATAATGATAATAATCATCATCATCATCATCTCACATCTCCATGTTTGCAAGACGGATGTGCCCCTGTCAAGCGTCCAAGCATCCATTGCGAGTGGGAGTGCTTTAGTTTGGGGAGTGGCTGATTCCTGATGAATTGAACACCTTTGAACCACACTTGCATCTCATACAGATTGGTGTCACATTGGTATTCTTCACGTTCCCAGCGTGGCAGGTTCAGCCAAAGTCAGTGAACAGATCAGTGCAGGCATGGTCATATGATTTGAAGATGCCATAGGTACAGTAGGAGTTTTGCAGATGTGAGCCAGACATGCAGTGGCACTGAGAAAGTAAGAGTGAGTGAAATTTCATGAAATTTCTGTCATGGGCACATTCATGGGTTGAATACTGGTGGAGGCCGGAGATGTGTTGGAAAACATCAGTTTACTGTCTAGATGAAAGGCCGGAAAAACATCCGGAATCTGAACGTAGTCTCATTCCTGCATTCAGGCTATCCTGGCGTGCCAGTCACGGATATGGCACAGGCACAGCTCAAAGCTTTGAAAGCGTTGCAGGCCAGGGTACGAGGCCAAAGTTGGTTGATATTTGTTCAGAGGCGCCTTAGATTGCCAGGATTCCAAGAGTCACGACTTGAGTTGAAAGGAGGCATTGTCGACCTTTGTCAGCGAATCGTGTGCAAGCAGTTGGTAAAAAATAGCACTGCAGCAAGGCGACTAGGACCCTGTCCATACTTTGTTTCATAGCAGGCCAAAAGAGTGGCATTGTTGACGCCTTACATTGAAGAGCTGAGCAAAGCAAATGCCGAGATGTTGGAGTCGATGGGCGGCTTCCACGTCGTCAACAGGTCAGGAAAAGCTAAGAGTATGTGTACCGGGAAAAAAACCTACAGAAGGCAAGCGTAGTGACGTCTTTGCCTGGAAGGGGGGCATTTCCTGACATGGTTACAAAAGATTTACTTAGATACAAAGTATACACGCTAGCAAGTGAACACTAGTAGAGACGGAGAGGTTTTTAAGAGTCAGATACATCGAGAAGCATGGTTTCTGTTTGACCTGAAGGCTCACAATGAATCTGCCTACCGACGATTTGACAAGTGCAGTGCCTCCTGCGGAAATTGCAGCTTGACAAAAGAAGAGAAAAACGCAGACCAGCCATGACCCACTGATCTACATACTTCCCTTCAAGATCTGACTCTTATTTCAAGTCCTGACCCTTTTGCACTATGGCCTCAAGAAGTCGGCCCGTTAACTGTTATAAAATTTGAGGTCATGCTTTGTGTCTTTGTTCGCTTTCCCACCTTTTGCTAAAAGTGTCAGGGAATTCTGCTGCGGATTTCCTCCGAGTTTGCTTGAGGCCGACTGGGCGGTTCGTGCAGATTCTCCACAGGCCGATGTCCTTCGGCATTGCTCAGGTACGTTTGGAGCTCTAACTTGGTTCAAAGTTTCCTTGAAGGTGTGCAAAAACACTTGAAGTGCTCTGATCCATCAAACCCTGGCTTCGCAACATGTCCAAGTTGATCCCAGTTGTGTCTTTTACATACATTCTCTTAGCGTAAGTTTGTCTCATGCGAGTTGTTTTTGCTCTGCGTATAGTGCAGAAGTATGTATAGCTGTAGTCTATTGTGCACATTGTTCTCAGCGCCAATGATTTTCCGCGTTCAAAGGATTATGGGAATGTGTGATTATTTTTTTGATTTTTGTTTGCAATTAAGTTCTTCGAAGCCTTTGTTCTTTGAAGTGTTTCCAAGGTTGTTGTAATTGGTTGCAGCGGGTTCAGGGCTTGTCAGCCCAACTTTCTGGATCCACTAGAGCGAAGACTTGGAAAGCCTGTGGTGACTTCGACCCAGGCGTTCTTATGGCACATGGATTCTTGCCTGAGTTGGGTCGGGGTGAAACTTTCCGGTTATGACCCAGTGCTAGGCTGCTAGATGTCATTAATCATCAATCTTCAACCGAGGCACGAAGCGCAGGGGTTGAGGAGAAGATCGAAGGTTATGGCACTCTGCTTTCAAGGCATTAGAATGATCGCACTGTCGCATTTCCCGCAAGTGGAAGGCAGGAAGGCACAAAGATGCCCAAAATCATGTGCTCGCACACTGAAAAATTGAGTGGGCAAGCCAGCGCTGGTGCACCCAATCTCACAACGCGAGGCAGTGTCAGTGTTTACCTTTTGTATTGCTGGCCAGCTGGCACTGTGGCAGGGGAGTTGAAGGACTCCGACAAACAGTTCATTCGGGCTGTGAGCAGCTCTGTGATGCAGAGGATGGTGGAGGCGGACCTCTGACTCCATAGCCATCACAAAATGACCATCTAGCATGACGACATTTATGTTAGGTCGATATAGATATTAGTGTATATTTATAAATAACTACAATATTAGGCATGAAGTCGCTCTGACCGCTCACTTCCTGGAGGCGGGCGTGGTTGAAAAGCCTGGAAGCTCAGACTGTCAGTCGCCAAAAATTAGCAAGATACTCATACACAATGGCGACATGGAGATCAAACAGAGTCACATGGACCTATACAAAGAACTCGGATAGTAATCCTATAGCAGCGTCCATTTATGTAACGTTTATTAGTGTTAGTCTACGTACCGATTGTAGCTACCATTATTTTGAATTACAGTACATTCAATGTATTTGTCATTATTGTTTTTATGTAATGAAATGTGAAATGCAATGTGCATGGCCGTGTGATAGAACCTCAAGAGCCGGGTAAGTTGTGTGTGACATTCCAGCGAATTGGCATGGCCTTCTCAGTGTCAGGCTCACCTGCGGCGTTTTTTTAAAGCCTCAGCACCAGTGAGAACGAATGCCAAGCATGCGTATGTTTACATCATTTTGCATCCTGAATGGCACTTCCATGTTTTCTTTTCAGTTGAGGATTTGGAACAGTCCGGAGACAATGAAGTAAAGACTACGCACATAGACAGAGATTTAGTGAAGGGTGCAAAAATTCGTGGAGTCATGTTCTAGAAATACCACAAGTCATATCGAACATAATGCACACTTGCCTCCGAGGAATGACACCCAAGCACACCATCCTAAGCATCGTGGAAGGTGTGGTACGACCTGAGGTGGATGAGACTAGGGCAGTTCTTGTCCTTCCACTATCAACAACTTACACCCATGTTGCATCTGAGTGCATCCCTGGTACTAAAGTCTTGAACTTTGAACTTACTTGGCCGAGGGAGCCGCGCCTGCTGGTACCAAGTTTTGAGTGATATTGACCTTTCTGAGAGATTGTGGGACGATTCAATGATTGGATGTTTATCGAGATGTTTATGTTGGGCTTTCCTTGGGTCCTTGAGGCAATCATTCTCATGTCTCCAGCTTTGTGCTCAGCACGATCTGATTCGAGTCACTGCCAGGGTACTTCCCAACTTCAACCCATGAGAACGGTGGCCAGGCTATGGGCATTACTGTGACTGTCACTGAATGAGCTGCAATGTTGATTTGGTTTTGCTAATCTTGTTTTGCATGGTGTGGGTTGGTAGTTGGGTTGGTGGGTGGTGGGTGGTGGTTGTTTTGGCGAAACAGACGCGAGGTGATGCATGAGTAGTAGGCTAACTTGCTCCTTTTGGTGGATCGCTGGGCTGAGATGTTCCATCATTTGCAGTTGTGCTGGTGCTCTTCGTGAGGTCTGGGATCGTGCCTCAACACCACCAACTGAATTCCAAATCGCGTGTCGGCTTCGTCCTCCCCAAGGGAATGCGAAGCGGCTGCTCTCGGCCAGGGTGGGCCTAAGTCGTTTGTCTCACTGCATCGCCACACCCCTGTGGTTTTTCCACATTCAGCCGCACAGCATGGCTCAATAGTGTGCTCCCGATTTGCGCCGGCCAGTCGTGACAAAAGCGTGGGCGGGTAGTTGAAGCATGTTGAAGCATGCCTCTTTTGAGACACTGTAGTTGTGCCAATTTTTTGGTAGGATGGATGGCTTCATTTCTTTTGTTTTTGCATGGGAACTGGTATGCCTGCTAAACTCACTTATTTGGAACCAGGAACCTTCAATCCAGTTTCTTCCTCGAAGGAAGGTATTGGGTTTTTGACGGCTAGGTGTATTGATTAGTGATTAGTGGTTATCAAACATGAGACAAACACACACACAAATGTCACACGTGGCCATTCTCAGTCTCACACTCAAAACCAAACATTCTAGGACCAAGAGTTTGACCCACACGGAGTTTGCCTCTAATGGTACTTCACCGCTGCTTGTGCACGTGGATAGCCTCGGTTTGAAGCTGACTGTTTGAGCGTTGGGGCCTTTGGGGGTTTGGTCCCAGGCGTCTCAAGACCTGGATGTAGACTAGGCTCCAGAAGTGAAGATGCAAAGGGTCCAAAGGGTTCTGGAAGTGAACAGACGAACAGCTTCTGCAAACGGCTCGGTTGCTGTTCAACGGATTGAGCAGCTGCATCAGCTTCACAGCTTCTGCTCATCCTCATGAGGGGGCTTTGTGGAACTTGTTCTGATAGGTGACCTTTTCGCAAGCACCTGCAATGCCACCACAGCTTTGGCTCAAGGGCTTTGTTCAACAGGCTGCCGCGTGCCGTTCTTGCTGTGTGCATGCCGACCACGAATTACGAGCGGCTTCAAGGCAGGCGGTTGAAGGTATTGGGCCTGGATTAACTCCGGACATTTGATTTGGCATTTCGGGTGTTTACCAACAGCATGTAGATGGCAAGCCCAAACTGGTGAGGTCCCTTTGCGCCAACTAGAAAAATGTGTCATGCTGACATGATGCAAGCTAAAAGCCAGCTTGATGTTGATGATGATGCCCGCTTGACATGACATGGGTGAAAGTGCTGTAAGCAAAATGTAGTTGCCAGGCAGGACCAGGATAGGCGAAGTCTCATTTTTGGATTGCGCGCGCCAACAGCCACAGTAGGCTGATATGCACCACACACGATCACACACGTTGCACATTTTCTGGGAGCTCCATGCTGGGAATGTTTGCCGTGTAACACTTCGCGGAAGGTACTGAGCCACTGTTGCAGCATGCTTCAACTCCAAAACCATCGAGTTGCGAGTTGGTCAATGCCTCAGCTGCATTGGTGGCGTGACGGCGTGACCCTGGGCTGATGTGCCAAGGATGAAGATTCAGTTTGTGAGTGGCTCAAGAATGCGTCAGACATGGAGGCATGCACCGGGTGAAGTATCACAAGGAGCGACTGTCCAGAGAAAATGGATGAAATGCGATGAAATAAGTTCTTCATGGATCAGTGTGGAATATTAATATTAGGCTACCCTGCATTCCCTGCATTTAAGAATATTTAAGATATTTAAGGCTTTGAAGTCGCTTCCTTTCCGCCGCAGTCGTTCGTTTTGGGAAGGTTTTTCATATCTTGGGCAAAGTGTTCTCAGACCGTCCCGGCATACTGGAGAGGATTGGCGTGCCTTGGTCAAGGGGGGATTGGAAAAAGCTTTGCAGCCGTGTGTGCTTCGTCTTCAACACTCTTTTGAGTTTTTGAGCGTTTGATCCCTTAAACCACAAGATGACACGCCCGCGCGTGGCTGAGGCATACGAAAGAAATGTGAGGTCAGCCCAGGATGGTGAAGCGTGAGTATCTCAATTCCTGAAAATGCCAGAAGCAGCAGCAACAGCAACAGCACCAGGGTTCATCCTAACAGTCCCAATGCCAAGGTCTCCGATGGGTGGCCGACCTAGCCCTTTTGGCGACAATCCAGTGCCATCACCAAGGGACGACACCGAGGCTGCAGAAGTTCTGAATAAGGTTTCCGCGCCCATGGTGCAGCAGCTTGGCAATTCTGAGAAGGCTTCAAAATTGATGTTTACATTGCGCGCGTTCTCAATGTCCGCTAGAGAGGGTTACACCGCTTACACCGCTAAACACCAGTTACATTACTCCGCTTATACCGATTTTCTTTTGTGTTTGGAAGACGACGGATCACGTTGGGGACATTGACGTCCCCTTTCCTTGGGAATGTTTGTTGAGCTCCTTCTGTGTATATGACCCCCACCAGCTGCAACATATACTTACAATGCAACATGTTAAAGCCGCTGGTCTGAATATATTTTGTGTTCAACTGTTTTCGTCTTTTGAAGGAAAGGATCGTGCCAATTGGCATACAGTACTGAGCTAGCTTTTGGTTCAGCGACGCAAAAACTGCCAAGGTTTTCAGCCTATGTTTATGTGGCAGACGAAGAAGAGGGCGTTGCCAAGTTGGATGTCATCCGTTTAGGACAGTGGGAAACCACGGAAACCACGGCAAGTGACCTGACCGTGCTCCAGTTCTTCCATTTGCTCTTCCTTGCAAAATAGGAGACCAGTCTCAACCTTCAGAGGTGAGTTGGAGGACCAAGGCCAAGATGAGTCTAAGAGTTGCATAATGGTTAACTTGCGTCTATGAGTCGTAATGTGTGAAAATTGCGAAAGTTAACTTCAGTTTCTCTGGGAGGGATGCCTGGTTCAGGATGGAGCAGGGAAGGTCGTCGTCTCAGAATGGATCGGACCCTTATGGACTTTGCTGCGTCCAATCACATCTTAAGTGACGCTGATTCATTTATGCAAAGGAACTCGGCCACAGAATATGGGCATCAATAAAGTGTCATGGTCAGCTGCACGAACAAGCAATAAGAAGTGAAATGCAGCTGTGCTGTGGCCTGCCTTGCGATAGGAGGGTTGTCTGAAGAAGAAGTGTAGTACAACCAAATGTGAACGGATTTCAGATTGTTCTGTGGGGCAGTGCTGTCTTTTCAATAGTGTGAAGAGTTTGGTTTCCAAAGTCACCGATCTTCCCAACAAACGAGATGGGCATGAAAATTTGAAATTTCGAATTTCTTGTGCACCCAACAGGGATGCAACAAAATGTGAATCCACAGTTGGGAAGTAGCATTACTACTGTTGGCGAGGCAGGAGAGACGTATGAGCAAGCGGGAGGGAGGATATGCTTCGGAGTTGGGGAAGGACTGAAGCAGATCTCAGTGCCTTTGGCAGAAAGTAAATCAAAGCGTCCTTCGAAAGTACTTGTATGCAAAGACCGATGGGGTCCGTCGTTGCTTTCATTCCTTTCTGTCCTTACTTTCCTTTCTGTCCTCTCTATCCTTTGTGTGCTTTCCTTCTGTTTTACTGTATCCTTCTGTTCTTTCTTTCCTTTCTGTCCTTTCTTTCCTTGTCTTCCCATCCTCTCTCTTTCCTTTCATTCCTTCTCTTTCGTTTCTTTCCTTTTTGTCCTTTTTCTCTCTCTTTCCCTTCTGTCCTTTGTCCTTTCATCCTTTCCCTTTCTTTCCTTTCTTTCCTCCCTTGCTCTCTGTCTCTGTTCGCCTCTGTTGCTGTAGTGTTCGCCTCTCCATCTTCGTTTCAAGCCTGTCGAAGGAAGTTTAGTTGAGAAAGTTCGGAGCTACGGAGTTTCAACACCACCACATCTCACCACATCTCACACCGCATCTCACAATATATCTCACATCACATCTCACATCACATCTCTCACCACATCACATCTCTCACCACATCATATCTCACATCACATCACATCACATCTCTCACCACATCACATCTCTCACCACATCATATCTCACATCACATCACATCACATCTCACATCACATCTCTCACCACATGACATCACATCTCACATCACATCTGACCAGACCACATCACAGCATCACCAGCGTCACTTTCGTGGCAGGCGCAGCATTTGGTGAGATGTGGGGAGGTAGCCGGAGTGCGAACTGTTATATTTTTATTTTCCCATACAAAAGCGGCTTCAAAGCGCGAAAAGTAAATCACCCCGGCTACTGGGCTGATGCGAGATGACTAGTTCATGGTCGGATCATGTTCGCATCATGATCGAATCGTCCGCCATTTGTGTGTGACGCTTCAGCAGCATTTGGTGATGTTGGAGCATCACTTTTCGTGGTAGGTGCAGACTTAGGTGCAGCATGTGGTGACTTTGGAGTTTCATTGTTCGTGGCAGGCGCAGCATTTGGTGGAATTTTAGGAGATAGCTGGAGCGCGAAAATTTGGGTATGGCAGTTGATCCCACTGCAAAGAGTCAAAAGTTTTTCCCTTGTTGAACTTACCATTTAGCAGGTGGTTTGCTGAGACCCAGGTCAGTTGCATTGCGTGATGCTTTCTTTACTTTTTGTGCAGGAACAGCATACGTTACGACGTAGTTTTATCAGATTCTTCCAAGAAACGGATTCGCTCCATTCATGGGACTGTTGCAGAAGTACTGGTGTACTGCTGTGGCCCACGAGTTTCTTGCGCCTAGGGTTCTTTCTCCGTAGTCTCACATTGCGTTTTGTAAAGCAACGATGGCGCCGAATGCGTGGCAAGTTTCACGCATCTTGCTGCCAGTCCGTTGTTGAGCGGGGGATGGAGATGTTTCGCACAATGATGTTGCCCGCCACGCAAGCGCAGCATGAGACATTTCTACAGGCCAAATTGTTCTTTTGAGATATAAACAGTTTCCCTTTTGAAACTTCCGCCCCGGGTTTGCCCGGCTTTACTTGTTTTTTTGTTAGAACATACAATGCTGAATGACATCATATAGTAGCATTGACGCACATGAATCTGACGATCAAATTTGCTGGGGTTAATCGCTGCGCCTTGAAGCCACCAGTTCGGACCCAGCGGAACAGCCATCCAGGGCGACATGGTGCTCTAGGCAGCTGAGATTTTCTTTTTGTGAGACGTGAGTGGATATGTATCGTCGACAGGCAACTGAATGATTGTAACACGTGGACTCAATAGTGAGGTGCAAAATTATGAACAACACGCTTTTGGCACCACATTTCAGGGCCTTGTGACTTTGCCTAGGTAAAGTTGCTGACCAATGATTCCTGGAGTGCGATCTTAGATTTTCAGGTCGAACTTGTGGAAGAAACAGTTGTGTGGCTCGGCTGTATCTCACTGACCTCTACGTTTTCGGTGTGTGAAGGTGGCTTTGAGGCTGGACATTGACTTTGTCTCCATGTGGCTGAGGAATGCCAGACTTGGGCATTACGGTTACAAAACACGCGTGAAGGCCTGGTATAGCAAACGTTAGAACAGGCTGTGAAAAGCATGATTGCTGAAAACATGTTGCAGAGAACTACCTGGTACTTCACTTGCCCCTGTGTTGGCGCCGAGTGCCTCCTCGCCTAGTTCCTGGCGTTTCTTTGCCCACTCATGTGCCCAGGTCGTTGATAAAGATATCTTTCCTTCAAACCAACTTCCAATTTCAAATCCATTAGAATTGACCTCCAGTGAGGCGGGGGTGGAGAATGGTGCAGTGAACTTGCTGTCAAGGGAGCTGCAAAAGTGCTTCTAAGATCTTTTTTGCCCTTTTACTGAATGGGTGAGATGTTCAAAGCTGCACATTTGAAAGTAGTGATTTAGCAGTCTTGGAAGTTGGAACTAGAGATTTGGCCTGGAGAAGTGACGCAGGGCGGTTGCATTGAAGTTTCAAATTGTGTGATGTGTACATGAAGAACCAACGTGTGGGCAGTGAATGAGTTTCAAAGCAGCAACGAGGTTCCTTTCAGATATACAGTCTTTGCAATTAAAAGTGCCCAAACATAAGAATCCTCCGCTTCATCTTGTTGGCCAGGCCAAACAGAAGCTTCCCATTTTCAGACTAGCCTCTTGGAGTTGTTGTTTGTTTAGAATTTTAGAAGGCCCGACCAGCCAGAGGTCCTCCTGACTTGACATACTTGAAATGAATACTACACAAAAGAAAGAGCAAGACATGTAGTGGTACAATTTGCAATTAGGGGTAGTGAGACACAAAATGTCATAGCATTGGTTCTGACCAGATGGTGTAAAGGAAATGGTAGCCATTTATGGAAGTGGTGTATTGTGAGGGGGAAGCCTAGCAAGGGGTAAAAGAAAGCTGACCTGTAACGAGGCCGCCTTCAGTTGCTGGATGCTCCTTCTAGGTTAAGGTTGTGAGGTGCACATTGAAGGGGGAATCCAGTCATCTGAACGAACATGGTTTCTGAATTGCCTGGCATTTTAGGTCAGGGAGTTTTGCTGGCTTAATTTCGCCTGCAACCAGAGGGTAAGGTGGGGCTAGACATTCGTCATTTGGCATCCTTCGCTCTTGGCTGTGCATTGACGCAGATTGTGAACTACTAACTGGGTGCATACTGTAGATGGAATCGAGCAACACGTTCTTAAAATAAGTTGCTCCACTTGTCAGGCTCGGCACCTTCAAGCAACTGACCCTGGAAAGCTGCAAACATTTCTACAAGCTGCTGCTCTTTGGCTAATGCGGTCAAAGGCTAAATAGTTCGACATCAGACCCAAACAACATTCGGCTGGAAGGACAGCACGTTTTTGTGTTGTTGCATTGTGTAAATCAGAATGATATGATATAACGGATGTTATCTGACGGCAAGTTATTGAAATTGCTGCTGCGAGATTTGCCGCAGCAGCAATGCATGAGGCTTCTTTTTCTCCGGGTTTACCTGTTGGACAGGATCCTTGTGCTACTTGACTTTGAGCAGGTATAGGAGTGGATTGGGACAAGACTGGCAAAGCACATTTAGCAGTATGCGCCATGAAGCGCCCATGCATGGGATCACTTAGGACAGACTGGCCTGAATCAAGCTTGTGGCTCCTGGGCTAAGAGTTGATCTACACAGCAAAAAGTCGTTCACAGGAAGAGAAGATAGAAGACTTGAGTGGCAAAAGGATGCAAGGACATCAAGGAGTTCATGGATTGGCATAATACCTTCACATCAGGAATCATAGCAATATAAGCAAGGCGTTTCTCAACGTGACCCCAGCAGCCAGGTTTGTTCAGGATCGCGAAGAGTCCTTATATTTCTACATGGGAGCTTTGTGACTGGGCCTTGTATACACAGCTCCGCTGAAATTGCGATTTTAATCGCAAGGTTGACAGGGTGGGTTAGCCGTTAACCCTCTAAACCTGCGCTACGCAATGCGTGTGAAAGACTTGGAGGCTGTACTGGGCAAGCACCCTCCAGTCAGTCAAGATTTGTTGATATAGTCTTTCCTTGCAATTCAGATTGCCATTGGGAATTTGTGTCGAATTCATGTGGTGCAATGTGCGCCATCCCGCCATACTGCGATTTCAGGATTGTACCTTTTGGTATTCTCTATGTCTTGGACTATCTCAGCCTCAGCTGGGGCATTACTAGCACTACCATTACCTGGCTCCAATCTGGCCTGCTGCGGCGTTATTTGAGCCTTGTTGCTAAACCATGTATTTGCCAGACTTTTGAATGTTGGGTACCAAGACTCTTCCAGTGGAGGCGAAGCTGACCTTGGCATGTGCAAAGGTCGTAAGAAGCCAGTTCTTGCCAGCCGAGGAATTACAGCCGTGCAGCTCAGACGATTACAGATCCTGCAGTTATCTCTGTGGCATTTCATCAAGACTCCAAAGCATTGGCACAAGCTTGGAGCCCAGCTGAGTATGTGCATGCAGCCTTCCCGAACTGAAAAGCAAAGCGCCCGCAGTTGTCTGCTACGCAAGTAGTGGTTCGCATTCTAATGTTCTTGTCTTGTTTGCCCGCGCGCCGGTCCCTTGCCTACCCTGGCCAGTTTGCCTCAATGCCCCGCAAGTTCGCCAGGCCAAAGCAATCTTGCCCAATTTAGGCCATTCTCACTCTGCTGATCATTTTCCAATGTGTGCGCTGCTCATCGATTTTTTTCCCTTTGTCTCGCAGATGATGTCTCTTCTGGATGCCTTGGCCAGTTCATGTTTCCATGTATGTGCTTTCCTTGGCCGGATGATTTTTCCCTTCGACCTTACATCTTTCTTTTGGATGTTCCTCACATGTTTTCGTTGCTAGATTGCTCTAGATGCCTTGGCCAGATGATTTTGCCATGTGTCCTTGGTATGTCTATTCCTTCACATTTGTTCCGCCTGTTTTCTCTGCTAGATGGCAGATGTTCTGCTATGTGTCGCTCGTCACTCATGTCTGGGCTCTTATGTCTTTAATGCCATATTCTTGCACATCACATTCACATGGTCCGCCTGGTTGGATCAGCTGCCCTCATAGCACATGAGCTTCGCGAAGGAGATGTTTTGTTTTGATCTTTTGATTTACGCAGGCTTCCCTGATCTGTTATGTCTTCCCACGTTTGCTTCGCTTGAAGCCCTGGCTGAACGATTTTGCTTGACATGTGTCTGTGTTTATGACTTGTTTAAATGCTATCTTCTTTCTCTCGCTCTCCCTCTCTCTCGCATTTATTTTCATCGCTCTCCATGGTTTGACTTTCACCTGTTTGAGTCCAAGCAAATGCCTAAATTGGCCACTCTCACGCTGTGAGGATGGCTACAAAGGTTTCATTAGACTGCAACTTGGATGGAATCTTGGGTGGAGATGCACGTGTAGGCTCAACCTCTGCCGTCGAGAACGTGTGTACGCTACACTTCCTGCCTAGACAGATAATCACTACCATCACCGAGCTGAAACATTTAGTGTTCCGCCCACACAAAAGTTCAATCCCAGGTTTAGCGCATTCGGGAATTTGGAGCCTTGTCTGCTTGGATTGGCTTGGGGAAGCTGTCGTCAAACTTGGGAATCATCAATACATAAGCTCAAGCTCTGGGGGGCAGGTGGCTTAGGTAGACAAGTTTTTGTCAAACGCATATATATAGCCTGGAAGGAAGACTTTTTGCTTTTGATTTTTGATGGGCTCTTTGATGGTGGCAACACTGAGACAAAGGCAGTGCTGGTGATTTTTCAAATCACGGCACCCTACGTTTTCAGCAAACCTTTTCGGCCGCTTGCTATTACTGCAGTTCTATCGATGCCCTTGGTGCCTTCCTCAGGGCTTTGCAACAGCACTGTGCCATTCGGCATGGGCCAGTCTGCAGTATTTTGCTTCGGCACTTCGCAAAGTAAACCTATCATCCTCCAAGCTTTTAAGGTCCCAAACATTTGCAGAGCGTAAAATTCAGAATTTGACAGAGCCTTCACTTCCAGACTTCCAGGTGCTGTTTCTCTTCTTGTTCCTTAGAAGTGATGTCACCAAGAAGGCTGCTGGGAGCAGTGCATAGCAGTGCCAGGTTTGTGGCGGGAACGAAAGAAGTGAGTGTCCGCAAATCAAAAGCATGGCCATCCTCTTGAGGTGAAAACACGGGAAAACTCATTCTGCCCGCCATACCCTCTGTCCTCCTACTCTGAACGTTTCAACAGCGAATGGCAGGTGCTACAGGAAGAGGCGCATGCAGAGACAAAGACCGCCGGGAGCCTAAATGGTGACAGCGAGCCGGAATGAACCGGCTAGCTGAGTCTGATTCTTCCGTCACATTCGAAGAGTGGCTCTGGATTTGCCCCCCTTTCATGAGAGTGCCACAAGCATCCACAAGCTTGAAAATGCTGAAGTGATTGCACTAGCCATACAGTGTAGTTCAGAAGAACTGAAGTCACTTGAGCAATGAAAAAGCTTGTTTGGGTTATATATAGGGGATTTTGCTAGCCGGTTATAACTTCTGTGGAAGGTCGGGGATTATAACGGGTAATTGCAAGTACAAGGATCCATATTTGCCAACCAGGGTAATGGAAGATATATAACAAGGAGGACTTGAATACTCGATGCTTGAAACCAGGGTGCTCATTCTGAGGTGAATGAAGTGGAGCATGCAGCATCTGGGCATTGAAGGGGGTTGGAACAGGGGCCCGCTCTACTACATGTCATTGAGGGGTACTGGAGCTTTATGGGCAGCAGCAGGGGAGGGTCATAGACTCTCCAACATGTTGCCGCATGTCTAGAATCTCCAGTACCCTTTGTTCCAGGTGAGAAACCTCCGCCTCGTCTCTGACTTCAGCAAACGTGGTGCAGTTGTGGATATGCCGCTTTGACTCATTTTTTCGACTGACAGATGCCGAGTAAAATGGGCGGTCACCGAACATGGTTGCGTTGGAAAGGCCCCAAACTTATGTTTGGCCACAGCTGCAGCGTTGCATCCCTCAGGTTTGAGAAGAATGTGAAGGAATTCCGCACTGCCACTAGAAATGTAGGCCGGCTGAGTGACAAGCGTTGTCATCCGCGTCTGGAATTTCCTTTGGTAACCCGCAATGGCATTGTTCGATTGATCGGGAGATATCGGGAGAATAATCCCAGGCAGATCATCAACAGGTCCTGTCCTATCCTGAAGTATGTATGGTTTTGGAGACCTTCTTTCCTGTCCTGTGGTGTATACTGATCGCTTTCCTCTGCATGGTGGTGCAAGATTCCAAGATATTATACAGTGTTGCTATGCGATGCAGACTCTTTGACTTCCTACATGTGGACTTGCAAGATTAAGAGGTCCTATGAGGTTGGTTTACTTTGTCTTTGTGGTGTGAGACATGCATAACGACAGGCAAACTGGATTGATTGACAGGACAGCTAATTTTCAACAATCGCTCCTTCTGCAAATGGCTCAGCGAGTTGTTGATCACGTTTTGGTTCCTTGGCCCAGATTTTTAGCTAGCGAGTATCTTTTTGGATGGCGTGCAGAGTGGCAGCGACTTGTGAATTACATGTCTGCCATGGCAGGCCATGCGTGGCAACCTTTGAGCTCCCAAACTGAGGTTTGGTTTTGCTGGACTTCAGGTTCTTCATGGAACTCTTTCACTTGGCCTTTTCTTGCAGCTTGGCTCGAGGAAATTCGAAAGTACATTGTCCTTTTCGCAGACGACAATCAGAGTGTTTCTTGGAGTTTGTGCCTGGGCAAGGGAATGTGTTTCATGATGTGAGAACGCTGGAGGCTCTAACCCATTTTTCAAGGTTCGTGATTAGTGATTCCCGACTTTTTGATTTCAGCTCAGGTGTGACATCCAGATTTTTCAAACCATGGAAGAGGTCACCAATCAAATCTATGATATTTTTTTAGAGATCCAGTGCCTCGGTTACAGCATCCAAGGGAGAGAGCGGGCTGACTTGAGTTCCCCATACTTCTCGCAATGTGGGTACCCAAAACAAAACTTCCCGCTGGCATGAGGATGATTGCACCGGCCATGGAGCGGATGGTGGAAACTTGGTTCATATATGGTCATGCCGCAGAGTTGTGCATTGGTACTGGGGATTTACGGCTCCGACACAAACGCCGATTATTGAAACCACTCCACACCCCTCCAGCAAAAAAAATGCATTATTGCAACTCAGAGCACTTCGACTTGACCCATGGACTGCTGACTGGTCGGGTGTGGGGGTGATGAAGGCTTCCAGCTGGCACATGAAAGAAGTGCACTACGTTACATGTCACGGCACTACACTCCATTACATCACGTTTGACTAATGACCTTGTGGGACTTCCTACTTGACCTGCACGCAACATACATCAGTACAATATCAAAACACACTGCTATTGCTATTTATTTGCTAATGCCATGGGGTTCCATTGCATGAACTTGATATGATTTGATGCTATGACAGCCTCCACACATGCCAAGCAATCAGTCGTGGTGGAAGCATTTATTTTGCAAGTTTCCTGCTCCGCACCTCTGGAATCATGATCGTTCTTCAATTCTGGCCAAGATTCTTCCCCGACAGTCTCATGAAGCAATGTTGTTGTGAGTGAAGGAACTCATGAATTTGCCCACCGACCTGTATGAAAGGAAGAAAATGCAGCACCTGACTTGCAAAAGAGCTGTTCGCTTTGAAAGTCCTTAAGTCGTAGGGATCCACTAGATGTTTTGACTTGGAAGCTGATTGAAGTGATGCGGTTCTAAGGGGATTCCAGGTCGTTTTGGATTCTAGGATGAGAAGTGATGAAATGAGAAGAGCACAATTCAGAAGAGATGAAGTTGTCTGCAGGTGCAGTAATGAAAACGAGTTTTAGAAGCTGCAACTCAAGTTGCTCCGTTTTCTCTGATTCTGAGGGAACACTTGCGAGAGGCAACTACATACATGCGCGAACGGGTTGTCAAGAAGCGACCAGATGATGTGCCTTGGCTTGAAGGACTCGCTAAGACCTGTGACACTGGGCCAGACTTTTCTTGTAGTGCTTGTGTGTGGGCCAGATCCAGTTGCTGCTGCAGATTCGCATTCCTGAAGTCCGTTTGCCATTTGAGGAGTTCTTTGTTGTTGTTGCTGCTGCTGCCGTTGTTGTTGTTGTTGTTGTTGGACTTGTTGTTGNGTTGTTGTTGTTGTGGTCGTCGTCGTTGTCGTTGTTCTTCTTGTTCTTTTTCTTGTTTTTTGTTGGTTAAAAGGTACGGTCGCATTATCTGCAACAATGCCGTAGCGAAGTGCTGTCAGCCAAGGTTCGCATGGATTTGCTGCCTATCACGCAACTGAGCTCATTAGGAATGGTTCGTACAATAATAAACATGGACATATCGTACGTGGTTGCACCCCTCATTATGTTTTCGCTTGTTTGCTTGCAGGCTGGAAGACCCTTGCGTTACTCACGTCTTGAGGAACCTTCGGGCAGGACTGATCCATAAGCCATAAGCATTCCAGAGTGCTCCGCAATCCTAGAACTTCACCAGTGTTTGATGAGTTGATGCATGCTCGACATGCAGTGGCATCGTATGCCATTCAAGTTGCACCTGTCCGCTTTTCTAGCAGAGCTTTCTCAACTGCAACTTTTCGAAAGCTGCACGCAGGACCTACTGCATTGTCTCAGGCAGAAGTCTGTTTCAAAGGTAGGATAGTCGTGGATCAGGGTTCGCATCTGGGCCAGAAAGATGACTGTGACTTCCAACAACAGCATACAACCTGAGGGTCGCTTTCTTCCTCGTCCGTCTCGAAATGTCACGGCTTTGTTTGATGCTGTGCATGCCGAGTCATTCTTTTGCACGATTGCTCGGGTGAGGTATGTGGCTTTGATAGGGCAGGCAAACTGCGGCAAGGCGACACGCTTGCGATCTATCGGTGGGGCTCTACTGCCTGACAATTTCGACGATTTGCTTGCAATATGACGCGTTCTTCGATGAAGTTGCTATTTCCCAACAGTCTTGTATCAGAGTGTTCCTTTCTAGGACTTTCCTTTATATGTTCCTGGAGAGTTGGGGGAGTGGGCTGGGAAGCGGACGATTCCAGAGTGTCGAGGACGCTACACGTTGCATGCTCTTTTTGGGGTTTGTGTGTACAGATCGCAGCTGTCATTGCCAGTCCAGCTGCTTCATGTCTGAGGACAGTGTTTTTATTCCATCACATCTTCGAGTTTTGCACATCGTCAATGACCCAAAGTTCTTTCCAGGAACGCGCCTTGTCTGCAAAAAACTCACCTCGCAAACTCAGCTTTGGCGGTAGCTGAGCCAGTGGTACCAGCAGAGCAGTGCTGAAAATGTTGAGCAGATGCCAGTGCAAGGTAAAAGCATGTAAAAGCTTTGTTGTCAAAGCTGGAAGTAGTTTTGTTGTCTTTGATACCTTGGGTGCTATGCTTCTTTGCCTAGGCTCATGGAGAATCTATGCTTTGGTCTTGCACCTGGTGACCCTGATGGGCAGGGCTCTGAGTACTGGTGCTAAGGCTTATGTCACAACATTGAAAAAGTGTTCTTCAATCATTTTGAAACTGTTAATATGAGTTGCTCAGGGACATGAGTTTGCAAGCTCAAGCCATCTGGAGATTTGGCAATTTGACCCAGGTCTGAGGAACGCGTCCAGGAAATTTGCGAGCTGCTAGAAATGCCTGTGGAGCCTGAGCTAGAAATTAAGTGAAGACTCTGCCTGATGGGAACCAACATTTCAATATTCAGATCCAGTCATGGAAGTTTCTGGCTCTAGATAGCAGACATTTCAAGAATATGCAGTATCAAAGAATACGATTTGGGCTTTAGCTGGCAGGGTAGTTGCTTGAACAATTTCAGAAATGTTTGGCATTTCTTGACAGTTGGTCCCAAGTATATCTCCCCCTGCGGTTAAAAAAGGTACTTGACGCAGTATGATTGCCCAACAATTTGTCTCTCAGGGTTTCCAGTGTTGTGTCTGCTGTGCATCTGGATAAGTATCTAAGGACATAATGACAATGATCAAGCAGAAAGATATACTGGAATGGGATCGCGCATGTTCCAACTCTGAGAAGCAGAGCCTGAGCTTCAATTTAGTTGTTTGTGCCGTGCGGCACTCATTGCAGCCTTGGACATCATCGAAATCACTGCTTTGATGTGCACTGTGTCACAGTGCACAGCCCAGTCACACGTCAGGAAGCTCTCTTTGGCTAGGGCAGCTGCGGCCTCAGTTCTTCCCACCTCGATTTTGAGCCCTAGAGGGCACGCAGATGTTGAAGCTCAACTGAGCGGCAATCCAGAAATTATTACTATATACTGTAAACTGCATATATTAGCTATTCGACATTTGACACTTGAGCAGTTCACGGGTCTCGCCTTGCAAAATTTTGCGGCTGCCAGATCATCACGAATCCCGATGTGTGGCTTGGTTGCAAGGGTCGGCTTTCTATGCAGAACCTTCCCATATTGCTGCACCCAGCGTGTCAGAATAGTTTGATCAGCAGAAAGCGGACCCCGCTGGTCCTTTGAGGCTGGTCATCCACAGGTGGGACTTCTGGCATGGGGGCTGGCATGTTGCTCGGAGTTGCTGGTTGTTCCTGAAAAACCGTGAAACATTATTTGACCCGGCTCTATGCCTGCAGAGGGTTGAGTCTTGGTTTGGGGCGGGTTTGGATTCTGGGGTTTGGCCTAAAGTTGCGTTTTTCCATTTGCTAATAGTCCCTGGTGGCATTTTCTCAAAAGTTGTGGTGTTTGAAGCATTTCCGAGACAGAAATTTCCATTTGTGGCAAGTACCAGCATGCATGCACCCCAAACCTCAAAAGTTGAAGGCTCCAGTCATGAAGGCTTCAGTCCTATAGTGTCATGAGTGAGCCCTATATAAGCAAGAGGACACTCAATAGCGATCTATACTGTAACCCTTACACAAACCCTCGAACCTAAAGCTGAACCATATGCCATGAAGCAGATTCAAAGGGGCAAAGCCACAAATCCTCGCAGTTTGTGTATGCGTCGGAAGGTTCCTTTTCTTTTTCTCTAAGACTAAACCCAGGTCTCGAGTTGAAGTTTCACTGACCAGGTCTCCCAGACACCTAGTATGGACTGCGGTTGAGTTGCAGAGATCTCGGTTCATCAGCGCCAGGCCATTCTTGGGCTTGGACCAGCAATCCACCAAGAAGGTCTCGGCAGTGTTGAAGGACTTCGCAACTCGCAAATACGTAGACTTAGCTTCTCTTATACGGTGCTTTTTGACTGAACGAGCCATCCAGATTTCTGGGTAGCCTTTTTGTGTGAAGCTTGCTTGAAACTGTCAACGGCCGCGTTCGCTTAATTTTGATTTGCGGTTTACCATGGGGGAAGCATTCACGCTCACACAGACATATACTGCAAGTAAATCCTCCACATTGTGTGCGTCATGCCATATTTCAATCATGGTTTGCTGATGTTGCTTTCCACCCTTTGCCTTTGCATGTTTGGGAGTGTTGGCCTGCATGGCGGAGCTGAGGTCATTCACCGTGGCGTTGCTCAGGAGAAAGGGATCAGTGGATAGGTATATTTATAGGTATGAAGAATGCGTCGACAAGAGCCAGCCCCAGAGGCATGCTTCTTTTCTTGGCATCCATGTCCAATTTTTTGTAGTCACGTGGTAGAGTGGGGGTGGTCAGTACAAAAATGATGCCGTAAATGAGTAGGTGTGCTTCGGCATTCCATAGACTTTATCATCAGCAGAATCCATGCAAGTTTCATGATCTCCAGATTTTGGAGATGGATTGACCGCTCAAAGCCTCAAAGCGTGAGGACTCTTCCGCCTTCTTCTCACGCCGGCCTCGCACATGCATCGTCTCAAGCATTACGCCAGAAGGTCTTGAGGCACGTTTCTGTTCGAAGCTGCCTTGTGAACACTACCTTCAACCCTGAGGATGATTGACCGTACTTCCATAGGAAACCCGAGAATTGTGTCTGGACGGGGCAACCTCCACAAGCAACAAGCAGAGCGGACATCGCTCAGGTGGCAGACAAGATCTACAAAGTGACAAAGAACGGTGCCAAGGAGGTAACCTTTGACCTGGCGCGAACAACTCTTTACCAGGACACCTCTTGTTGGAGAAGTTTGGGGTTGGTCATGATAGCCCCTGTATTTTAGCACCATTTCGACCACAGGGGCGTCTTGAGTCAACGTACTGTTGTTTTTTCATCCTTTTTTCAGCCGAAAGGGAGGGCAGCTCCGGATCCTGCAACACAGCTCAAGACTAGTTGGCTGTTGGCTAGCTTTATGTTCCTTTCGTGGAAAATACATGTTTAATTTGGGATATCTCGCAGCTTTGCTCTAGCAGCCGCAGTTGTTCATAATATGTCACGTGCACTTTCGTTGAATGCTTTCAAACGATGACTTGAGGGAAGCTCGTCTTTGTAGCTTTTAGTCTGGCCAATGGCATGCCCTGGCAGTGCAGGAGAAAGTCTTCAATGGTCACAGCGAACAGGATGACAGCTAGCCTGATGTCAAGCTCATCGTGCGGTTCGAAGCAAATACCCCCTGGAAGTTTAACATAGCCCCTGAAAATATACCATCCGAAAAGGAGAGTAGTCTTCCAACCATCATTTTTCAAGGGTTACGTTAAACTTCGGGAGGGTAGTGAGTGGACTGACAGAGGATGCTCAAGGTCCAGTTTCACGCTGACCTGGGTATGTGTTTGAAAGGAACACATCTTGCCCAGATGTGCACCCGGCCTGAAATCGGGCATGTCCTGAAAAGAAGCGATATAGCAGCATACCTGAATTTCTGCATTTGACCTGCCATTTTGGGCCAATATACTGGTCAAAGCCCCTCCTCCCTTCTCATGTAGGATAGTGTGAAGAAGATACCTTTAAAACTTGTGGTTTCTGAGGTATGTCATAGTGATAGTGCATTGTTTCTTGTTGGGATTATCCAATCTACGGCTCAAGGTGTCACGACCATGGGAGGGTCCAGCCATGTCAAGCACATTGGCAGTGCGTGGCCCTGGTTTTCCAGAAGCCCCGCCAAAAAAGGTTGGATCCAGGGAGCATTGGGAAAAGTTGGGATTTTTAAATCTTCATCTAGTATGGGAGTAGACGAAATGTATAAAGGACTATAAAGGTGTGACATTAGGGATTCATTTGGGTTCAAAGACTCCATTTGCTGCCGAGCAGTAATAGGGGGAGATCGACGCACGGTGAAGACTGGCCTTTTTGATAAGCTTGGGAGGTCAACTATAGAGCCATTGGTCGTGGAAATGGCGGCGTTGTAAAGAAGCGGACGCCAACCTTCATAAAGGACGTGGACCCGCCGACACCCAGCAGCGTGCCGACCAAGTACCAAACTGTCCTGTACCCAAGCTTTTGTCTTCAGAAGTTTTGATGCCGGCTGTGGTCCTTGGGATGAGTAAACATGAGTAAACTATATCTATAGCTGTAGGGGCAGTTTGTCCATGATCCAAGTGTTTGTATTTCAAGTATCTTGTTCCCCTTTCCAAGCGTGTGAGGTACCGAAACAATCGAGAAAGCAAGGGATTTGCATGCAATGCACCTCGCTTTCCAACAGCAAGGGCTGAGTTGGTCCCAGGCCCAGGAACTTACACAGGCGATGAGCCATTGGATGGAGGAGCTCCAGAGGCCATCCGTGGACGAGGCAGGCTTCCTTCACTTCCGGTTTCAGTGCATCTATTTGCCCCGCAAGGAATCCAGTAAGTAGAATCCTAAGGAGGATTTTAGGCATTTTGTACCAAAGGGTGTCCAAGGGGCTGGAGAGTCAGCGTTTGTTTAAACTGAACAAAAATTCTGTGGTTGTCTACCATTCCCGCTCAATCATCTTCAAAAGGCTGGCAGCAACATATGCCACGGCCGCACTGTGAGGTCCCTTCGCCTCACGCACCCCACGGTTACCACATCCATCGAAGCTACATGGGTATGTGCCACCTGGCCCTGGAACCTACGCCACTGCCTTGGACGTGAAGGATTCATCTCCAAGTGCATCGTTTGCCTTACCTGGTGCTGGTAATCCAGCCAAATATTTTCTGGAAGCAGATCCAGGTCCTGGAAGCTATTTGGGCACTGATGCGGTGGTACCTTCTGGCACCTTGGCAGTTCTGTTGCCAGTGCACCATCTCTCTTCATCTTTTTTTGTTTTCAATTCCTATTCACTTGTTATATTATCTGTTTTACATAGATTTTATTACTTGTCCCTGGCGCGAGAAAAGGAAGATCACCACGAGCTGCCATAATTGGAAGCAGTCCTCGCAACACGATGCAAGACCATCTTGACATGGATGTCCCCGGGCCTGGGCAATATGATCACGTCAGGAGCTGAGTCCCCCTGATGCAACGGATCATCGTACGTGTAAAATGAGAGGCAAGATTTGTTGCTTTTAAGGTTTGCATGTCAGTGACACCAAAAGAGGTGAATCTTCCTGCTAAGTGGCTATCCCACAAAACCTTTGAGAAGGAAATAATAAGTCACAAGTGCTTTGTGAAAGAAACGGCAGGTTGATGCTGAAGAGAGGATGAGAAGCACCCAAAGGCCAAGCCAGAAACACTTGCCGGCCGAGCCTTTGAATACAGAAGCAGCACAACTTCGACGGGGAAATGACTTGTTGAAACGCCATGAACAAGAAGAGGGGAGCACATCTCCTGGCCCAGGGCAGTACAACCCAGAACTGGATGTGGTGAAGGGACGCACACACTTCAGCGCTCGGGGTCACAGTTCCTTCCAACTGGGAAATTCCCATAGGCCTCGGAGGTGGAGAGACACCATCCCTGGTCCCACGGATTATGTACCTCCAGTGGCATTCATCAAACCTGCCAAAGCTCCCTTGAGCACACTGGTTTCCAAGACCGAGCGCTTTTCAACACTTTCTCCGCGTGCACCGGGTCCGGCCTACTATGTGCCAAAGAAGCCGGTCGGACAAATGTCCTTCCATTTAAACATGGAAGGCACCTGGGTCGCGTAGGCCAAAGTGCCATAGGTCCCCATAGGTATCCATAGGTTCCATAGGTCGGTGTCAGAAATCTTGTGTCACCTTGGTCTCAGCCTGGACATGCAAGAGTTCAAGTCAGGCTGGGCGAGAATCGCCCGAACCTGCCCCAAGTTTCACGTTGTTCAGATGTGTTGCGGCACACGGAAAAATGCCATTTCGTTGCCTTGGATGCCAGACTCGTCTCACTTTGGCCCTGGCTAGGTTTTTCCCAAGTTGGAATTGCAGATGATTATCGGATATTATTGGCCTACCATTCCTTTCAGATTCCAGCGTGAAGGGGAGGGGCCATTCATTCACAATTTTGCTGATGAAACATTCAAGTCTCTTGGTCTCTCTGAGTGTTAGCCTCAATGCAGATGACTGGCTCTTTTTTTTTAGTGGCTGCAATGAAGCCCGCATTTGGGAAGTAGGATTGGGGCCCAGCGAAGGGCTGGGACGTGTCCTTGTTGCATCTTGTTCCTGCTGATGCAGCCGGATTCATTTCTTTTAGATAATTCTGGCAAAAAAGCAGGAACGCTGAAAGATCAAGGGAGACTGTATGCCCACCAGTCGCAACAGCAGTTCAATGGTGCCATGTCGCGCGGATAACTATGGATCATGTGCACTTCTTCTAATCCTGTGGATTTTGTCCGTCCTGCGTTGCTCTGCTTGGTCTGAGAGCAATTCTCCGCACTATCCGTGCTTTAGCGAAAGATGGTTCAACCATGGTTGCCCAGGGCTTTGTTGCGCAGTAGTTGCTTTCTTGTGACCTTCGTTTGAACAGGTTAGTGTTCCAGTGAATCCTTGCCTATGCAAGAACAAGCAAACTTGTTTAAAATTAGATCACATATAAATATATTTAGTATATACATATATATATATAATACTCTGCATATTTATCTTTATATATGTATATAAATAAGTCTACACATATAATTATATGTGCAGAATGTAGAATATGTGTATGTAAAAGTATGCAATGCACATATATAATATTCAACTGTTACACAGACAGATTTATTTTCATATAATATAATGTTAAGACACACACATATATATATATATACATATACGCAAGGTATATCACGGTATAATTTATTCAAACAGACTAGCAAGATCGAGGCATTTCTTGGGCCGTCGGGTCTTTGTATTGAATGGCTCTTGGGATTTCACCTTTTTGGGTGACCTGGTCGTCGAGAACGTTCTACCCGACATGTTAGCTGAAACTTCGACAGATTGGAGCCAGGCCAGTGTCGAGTCAAAGCTTGTACCAGTTTGTAATTCAAGTTGAATTTCCAGTGAGTTGCTGCAAAAGGCGCACACACACACACACATACTGGTATTTGCATATATAATATATGATATATGATATATATGTATGTTTTATCAATTATGTAGCGAGAGAGAGAGAGGGAGAGAGAGAGAGATGCAGCATCAGAAACAAATGTGACCCTGCCACCTGATGCATGTACCTGATGCATGCCGGACAGGTCCCTGTGCCAGATGCGTTTGATCTACGGCCAGATCTTCCCGATTGCGACTGCTTCCCAGATGCTTATACATGCCAACATTGCTGTGATCGATCTCTGGGCCATCGGGGCGAAGCGAAGTGCTGGGGAGACCAACGTCGTTTGGAAAGCGTGTGGATCTATGATGAGAACCCAGAGGCAAGGTTCAGGGGCCACGCTGGCCACACTCAACAATTGACATTTCAAAAGAGTTAGCCCCTGGACAGTTTCTGCACTTTCAGGCGCCGTTTGGCATGTGCTGTCAGCCAGACCTTTTGCGCAACCGACGCGGAGTTGCTCTGTATCGAACATACCTCGAAAGCAGATCAAACACCGCTGGCATACTGATGTTCGCTGCCTGCACTTTCCGTTGCATCGTGCAGGTGGATGGTAAAGCTGCTCTCTTGACAGCTTCAGGTTCTGTTTTTTTTGTACGTGTCCAGTGTCCAGTTTTGCCTTAGGTTGGTCTTTCTTGTCGGTGTTCTTTTCCCACAACACCCAGAAATGTCTCAAAGATGTCCATAACGAATCGGACCATGCTTGTTCAGTGACGATTGCCATCTATTCCGCGACAATGTAGTATGGACAGCCAGCAGCTAGAATATTGAGTAATGAGTAATTGTTTTTCCCGAATTACTTTTAATCATTTCCCCAAAGCTACACATATTTTAACTGCTTCTCACTTAGAATTTAAACCCAAAGCACTTAGAATGTTTAATTTCATTCATTTTGAATATGATAAGAATTTGCACAGTCGACGCATGACATGCATGTTTCAAGGATCTCATGCACTTGCAAGCAGCTTCATTTTGTTCTCTTACTGGGCATACAAGACGTGACCAGCACAGTCTCCAAGATTCGCCAACTACATCTTACAGTGTCTTACAGAATATTCATTTTATGTACTTGACTCATATGTATTGTATTGAGATCATCCACAGCGATGAATATAATATGTGCAATAGTTTTTGGATTTGTCATGATGCTATTCTATCTGCAACTACTTAATGTTAAATATTCTATCTGATAAGGTTGTACCGTAGCTATTTAGCCAAGATTGGTCGCCAGCCTAGCTGACAGCCAGCAAGCACACCAAGTTGAGGTTCTGGAAGATCATTCTGGCCTATCGCCCTTTGAGGTGGTGGTCCCTGCCAGAAGTGATGCAAGCCCTCGAGAGATTGTGGTGCTAGTGGACAACCGCTTTAATTATCAGATCCTTGGTGTTCAAACTTGAATTGACTGCCTAGTGCACAAGACATGTCTTGCTTTCCGGGAGATACAGGGGCATCGCCAGTCAGCATGCCTGCATTCCTGGAGGACACATCCTGTGCACCAGGCCAAGTATGACTGGTACCAGGCTGGAGGTCTCCTGCGACCGGTTCAGTTCCTTGAATGCCAAGACACAAACTCAAAGTACACAACTTGGTGGGGTGGTTCTGCTGGCTTTGACTTGCAGTTGCCACCAATTGAGTTGAATAGTTCTCAGATAAAGTGAAGTTGCAGAAGTCAAAAGGTGGGACGTCACAAACAGAAATTCTGCTCGCATTCAAGAAACTAGAGAGTGGAGTTTTGTTTTTGAGGCTTCACTCTGAATGAGGTGCAAGGCCCCTTTCTGAACCAGACCTTTTTCACGAGGGCACTTTGATTTTGAGACTTTCCGGTGTCGTTTGCGTCACAGCACAGTGAAGGTTCCACGAGCTTCCCTCCAGCACCTCCATCTACATCCATTCCTTGCGCGTCAGCTGCCATGCATTCAGTAATCTTTGCTGTGCATGGCAAAATCGCATTTTTTGGGCTATGCTCATGGAAGCTTTCCTGTCGCTTGCAATGTGTCAGTTAAGGTTTATCCCCGGTCCTTGCAGACAATTGACATTGACTTGGAGGTGTCATCCGTGGCGAAAGTACATCTAGGCAAGGCCTGAAACACCACAGCAGCAAGACGATGAAACTTGCAGAGGTGACCCACCAGCAAACGAGAGTTGGTAAGCATGTTTCGTTTCAGGCCTGAAATATCACTATGGTTTTGCGGACTCTAAATGCGAGCACTTTCATGAGTGGCCTCAATTGGACAATGATATGGGCCTCAAAGATGTTGCAGTTCCAGGCCTGGCACGGGGGCTTGTCTGTGTTGTCCAAATAAACACACTACTAGTGTGAATGTGTAAGAAACAATATGCATTCATACAGATACAGAAATCATGACCGCCCGAATCACAAGGAAAACTTGTCTCAAACTTCTTGATCAAGCACAGTGCATCCGAAGCCGCGCCGCCGCATGGAGTCATTCATTCCACCATCCTACATCCAAGTGAATTGCACTCACACCCCACACGCACACACACTGACACACTCACTATCGTTATCTATCGTTCTCAAGGTGTTTGCCTTTGAAGGTACTTCTTTTTGTTCTGGCAAGCCTTGAGCAAGCAGCAAATGAATGCAAGCCAGGCGCACGCTCCTGGTCCCCAAGTGCACCTCATTTGCATCATTTGACAGTTGCTATAGTTGAGAACAACTCGATTCTCAGCAGCAGGTCGGACAATATCCTAACAGTGTCTATACATGGAAGGAGTAGGCAGGGAGGCACTTTGAGTTAATGATGGGGTTAATTGGATATCTGTCGTTTGTCCACGCCGCTTCTGACAGATATCCAATTGCCAATTCTTCCACTTTGTTGAGGATGAAAGGAGGCAACGCTGCAGTCCTTGACTGTATCCGAGTGCGCTTCGGGCTCCGTGTAGTAGAAACCCGTGGCACCGAAATCCTGCTGAACGGAGCTCCACTGAAACTTCTGGGCTTCAACCGGCACGATTTGGTGGACTCACCTGTGATTTGGCTGCACGAGTTGAAGAGGAGGATGGAAAAAGGGAACGCAGATACAAAAGATCAGCACGGTTGTGGTGATTGCCATTGAAAGTAAACTTGTGGAAAGATAAACCGCAAAATCCTCCTAGGTGATGACTTACGATTCATTGCTGGCGGATGTGCAATACATGAGGGAGTTGGGCGCCAACTTTGTCCGCGGAGCGCACTATGCGCAAGACCAGCGTTTTTTGGATCTTTGTGACGTCTACGGACTGCTGGTTTGGGAGGATTCTTGATTCGACAGACATTTGCCAAGCGGACAGGCAACTTTTATCTCAGGCGTTTTTTCCATTCTTTTTGTATCTCTTTTTTACATACTCTTCTTTCTCTTGCCATCCGTTTGATGCTTATTGATGAGTTGACCGGTGGTTGCCAGCTAGTGCTACAGCAAGAGAGATCAATGGCTGTAAACACGGAGTGCACGAGGTTGTTCAGATAGGATTGCGAACTCTTTACGGCTTCGCACTGAAAAAGGTCTTCCATGCAATGTCTCACGTCGCCCCGAGCCCAGGAAGTGCTTGGATGGCAAAACACGGCCGTAGACTTTGCGAATCCAACCTTCGTGAGGCAAAGCCTTCGCAACTTGATGCAGATGCAGATGAGGCCAAGGCTGGTAAAGGTCATGACAGACAAAGCTTTGAACAAGGTTTTACAGTTTTACTATGATCATCTATGATCTTTATGACATGCATCTGCATTTAATCTGTCGCACAGTTTTTACAGACTGGTAGTGACCCTAGTGAAAAGCCTACAATGGCACTTGGAAACATCTGGGGCTTTTGACCATTCTAAGGCATGGCGACTGAACTAGCACTAGCCTCTGCAAATCATCCTTCCGCAACCTGGCTGCAAAAGGTTGGAAAAATAGAGAATAATTGTGTTGGCTCCATTAACCAATGGGGTGCTGAGACGGTATCCGCACCTGCATGATTGATTTATGTCAGTGATCACAGAGTTGGAATCACTGTGACGGTCACTGTGTTTCTACAAAGTTCAACAAGTTCTACACCTAGGTGATATTCTTTGGGTTCTTCAACGAAGGGGAGTCATTCGATGATTCGGAAACAACCACAACTCTGTACAAAGCGATGGCTGAACAACTGAGAAGGCACTGCTTTCCGCGCCCTGCCAGCTGCGGAAATTCAATCCTGAAGATAACAATGGCTAATGCTATCCTGCACAGGACAATAGACAGTCAACGGAGGTTTAGTTGGAAAACTATCCGACTTGCGGACTTTAAGAAATGATGATACTGGTACCAACAGTAGCAGTAGCAGCGGCAATTATTAATTATCGAAGGAAGTTTAAATAGAAACTTCCGACAATATGGACAGTTGAAAAGCAGAGTAGAGTAGTCAAGTCAGCAGAAAGAAGATGCAATAGCGCGAAAGTCAGAAGAAAGAAGATACATCCGCGCCAAATGTTAGAGAAGTCGCGAAATGCTGTGTTTTTTCAATGATTCGTGTGTCGGGTCAGTCCAAAAGTAGGCCTGTTAAAGCGGCGTGTGCGGAGGTAGCTGCTCAGAGGAGACATCAAAAATTGCATGCCGCTGTGGCGAAATGCACATTTGGAAGTGAAAATGTACAAAGCACGTCAGCTCCGAAGCACTTTTTGTATTTGCGATGTCGAAAAATTGCACGCCGCTGTGGCGAAAAGCACATTTTGAAGTGAAAATGCTAAAAAACTGACGGTCTCGGAGCACTTTTTGAAGTTCTGATGTCGAAAACTTGCACGCCGCTGTGGCGAAAAGCACATTCTGAAGTCAAAATGTTAAAAAAACTGAGGGTCCGAGAGCAC